>JAULBS010001547.1:0-11579 GCA_032355785.1 Symmetromphalus regularis | reverse complement strand
ATTGGACGTCAATCATATGGTCATTCTGACACATGTATTTAGAGGAAACCCGCTGCCACCACATAGGCTACTCTTTCCGATAAGCAGCAAGGGGTCTTTTCTATGCACCGTCCCACAGACAGGACAGCACATACCACTGCCTTTGATGAACCAGTTGTGAACCACTGGATAGAACGGAAAATAGCCCAAACGGCAAATGGGTCCACTGAGAAGGATTGATCCAACGACCGACCGGTTCACAGGCAGACACGCTACCGTTTGAGCTACATCCAGCTCCCTGCTTTCACCAGGGTCGGATTTAGACCTTGGGGAGCCCGGGGCACATCAGGTTTGTAGCCCCTCAAATTAGAAATTAAATAACATGACAAATAAAAAAGAGGAACTAAAATGAATAAATAGAACTAATTTTATAATTATTACATTTTTTTAATGAATGAAGTCCTTAGTCTGGGCGGCCCCTCTGGCAGGGGGGGGGAGGGGCGGGATAATTGCCCTCTTGTAAATCCAGCCCATGCTTTCACAGTCACGTTAATGAAATTTGGACAAATATATTTGTTGATTTTAGCCAAAAGTTATCATTTCTATTAATATTTTCAAGAAAATAACATTTTATTAATGTTCTTTATTTTTAAGATGGATGTACGTCTGTTTTATTATTATTGTTGTTTTGAGTGGTTTTTGTGTGGTTTTTTAACCAAAATCGGTTCCCCAAGATTGGATAAAAAGAAATTAAACTCCTCCCCAGCATCTGAAAATATATATGTGCACAAACCAGAGTTTGAGCGATGAATACGCAAATCTGTTAAAGCCTGTTCTTATACATCACGGTAAAAACAATAATGACACCAAGTGTTCGTGAAATATGTGTGTATCCTGACCTGTTAGTGGTACCAAACACAAGGAGAGGTCGTAATTGTTATCCATGCTTTTCGCCAAAATGATTTTTTAAATCTTTGTATACGGTGAAAGGTATTGGTTTTTTTTTTTTTTTTTTGGTTGGTTTATCTTGTTTGTTTTATTGTTGTTGTTCTTTTGTTGTTTTTTATAATGGGTGGTTTTTTTGGGGGGGTGGTTAAAACTAAAACTAATAGCATAGCTGGATTTTATTTAATTATTTTAATCTTCTAATGGAAAATTCGTGGTATAATATGAAAACCACCTGTAATAATTAGTAGCACGACCGATTTATTTTAATTCCTAAACAAATAATTATATTTTACCGGGCTCCCGAACCTATTGAAATTGATAGTGTCTAAAATTCGTAGAAAATAAAAATAAAATAAAATGTACCGACTTGAACTCTTTTTTTTTTTTTTTCACGAAACACAATTATTGTCTTTAGGCTCAAGTTAAACTAATTCAATTATATAACGTCATTTTCTATAGGCTGGCTTCTACTAATCCCCCCTATCATGATTCATGTTGTTATTGTTATGGGTACGAGAGGTCAAAAATCGGAATCATTATTCATAATTGGTTGATATGGTATTGATCCGCTAATTGATCTCGTCTCCAGTAAATAACCATAAATGTTTAAACAAAGCATGTTTATTTCCACGAAACGCGATCATGCGACGCGGACAGAGAAATGATCGATGTTAAACTAGCTTTAGACTACGGCGACCTCACAGTCGTACACGACTGACCGGAAGTGGAGTAGGAAGAACGCCTCCATTGGACACCGGGGTCGCAACGCGTGCAATGCCTTCTTACGCGAAAACGACTCGGTTGATATTTAGCAGAAATAATTTCCATTGTATTCGTCTTATTGAGTTAATTGATTATAAGCTGTGAGATTTCCAGACCAAGCATTACAAATGTATCGCCATTACACTCATTGATTTGCATCTTGAAGCATGGCAGTTTAAACCGTTACAGAATATTCAATATTCATATTAATAGAAATGTGGCTGTGACACTTTAAGAGTTAATTCTGGAATTGTCAAATAGGATTCCAGAAAAAGGTCAAGGAGTTCCTAATTATGTTAATGGTATCAGTACGGCTTATCGGATTAGAAGGTTTAGGCTCTGTTATGTGTCATTATTTCAGCCAGAGGTCCACAACTGGTTTATCAAAGGCCGTGGTATGTGCTGTCCTGTGTGAAACGGTGCATATAAAAGACCCCTTGCTGCTTAATGGGAAAGAGTAGCCTATGTAGCGACAGCGGGTTTCCTAAAAATAAATATATTAGAATGACCATATTATGATTGACGTCCAATAGCCGATGATAAGATAAAAATCAATGTGTTCTAGAGGCGTCGTTAAATAAAACAAACTTTACTGTCATCATTTCAAACAAACAAAAATTGGGGGGAATATATTCCTTTGTTATTAAAGTTAAAAATAAATTTAATTGTTTTATAAATCAAACTATTGAGAATACAGAGGATGTATAAGCAAATTCATAAGATTTGTTCTCGATAACTACTAACAAGATGGTGATGATACCAGATTAATCTGCGAGTCGGGTATGACCGTTCGAACCCCTAGACAGGAATTTACAAGTCTAAGGAATTGAAACTTATATGATAACACTTACAAATAAAGTTGTTTGCCCATTTATCAAATGCTGCTACTTCCTATTTTATATTTATTTATTACTTGCGAGGTACAGCATAACGAGGGACACATTTATCGGACGAATTCCCACGTATGTCATAACAAAATCGTATATCAACCTGGCATTGTCGTTTAACGATTGGCTGTTGTAAGAGTACTTTTTTTGATTGGCTGATACGAAATTCCACAGAAATTAACACAGTATGGTGTCAGTTTCAAAATTCGCGGCTGCTAGCAGTATTGACCCACATAATAGTAAGCTTGACTGGTTTGTTGCAGATGAGGTGAACCATCGTTTCTCATTTACTGTTTCCTGGTTATCACTTAATACATTTAACTCGTTACTAATTAATTCATTTACTGTGTATTGGTTAACGTGTTTAGTATAGACATGTTTTTCAATTTACAGCTGTTGATACAGGTGTACTCTTTACTTATGGGCGTATAAATATGACGTCACTTTAGAACGTAATGCGTTTTGGTTTTCAAGATATCAATGAACAAACATTACTCCGCCGTTAAGCAAACATTAGTTTGTAAACAATGACCGGAATGTTCATTTAGCAGGACACTTCTAAGGTAATAAACATAATATTATATGAGTGTTCATAACAGACGATGTTTACGACACTCGCTCTCGCTCGGGAAATATGATAATTTAGGCACTCGTGTCGTAAACATCGTATGGACACTCATATAATATCCTCTATATATATAATAGTTGGGAGAAATTTTATGGTATAAACTCATGACCAATTCCGTACTGATAAACCAATAATTAATTAATTTAATTATGGGATATGATACTAATCAACACCATGACATCACACATTGATAATTATTGACATAAAGGCGTAGGGGAGGGGGGTTGACAACTTGTAATAAGCTCAGCGGTGTATCAATAACAATCGTCGCCCAGCAAACACATGTTCCTGAAATAAAGTACGTTCAAACAAGAAAATCTTTGATAATGATTCCCTGATTCTTTATTTATGATGTTGTGTAATACGATAGGAAATAAAATAAATTCTTTACAAATTTGCAAGTCATCGACTATCACGTGTCAGTAACAATGGCGGGTCAAAGACACCTTCATGTAAGGCGGCTGGGTATCCTATGAGAGCAAATATCTGATGATTGAAGTATTGTATATAGGCTAAAATCCATATACAGAATACATACTGAACAACAAAAGAAACGCAAATGTTTGTTCAGATCCAGATTACTCAAATTAGACGAAAAATTCATTCATGATAAACGCTTCACACTTCTTAGCACATTTAAAAAAAAATCAACCTGCTGACTGTAACTTATGACCGTAATGTTATATTTTATTTTTATGCCATCCTAATTCCGGATATCATTCTCAGACATTTGACTCTCCAGTGACCTTTCTGCTTTGAATAAAACCACAAGTGCCCGAACCAAATTGGATGTGGGCACGTTTTCAAAAATACTTGACGTCAAGTCAATACCACAAATCTCCGGTGGCACAGTGGTTATGCTATCGAGCTTGCTGGTAAGTACTGAGATCAAATCTCAGTCGAAGCATTGAATTTTTAATCTCGGTACCGGTTCCAACACAAGAGTGAGTTCCTTTGTAAGGCGCAATGGATAGGTATTCATTATTTAAACCGCCAGTGGTCCACGACTGATTTATCAAAGGCCGTGGTTTGTGTATCCCCTGTGTGGGATTCCTTACTGCCTATCGATAAGAGTAGCTACATTCGAGTGGCGGCAGCGGGTTTCGTCTCGCGTACTAACACTAACTCTAGACAGTCAGCGTAGAAAGCTTAGTTGTGAGTCCAGGACAGCGTGCTTGAACCTTAATTGGATATAATCACGAGAATAAATAATCCAACTCAGTAGCGGATTATAATGGGGGCAAGTGGGGCAAATGCTCCCGGCTCAAATTTATAATCGGCCCAAATGTTTGAGTAAAATAATATTGAGAGAAATACATTTGAATATAACTGCTTTTAATTACGTTAAAACCGGCACAATATATTTTCTGTCAAGGCTCATCCGGTGTAGCAGGAAATCACACCCCCTGTAAATCACAAACCTTATTTCCTAGGAAATCGCAAACACACTTCCCATGCCCATATATGGGTATGGGTTAGGGGATGCGATTTCCAGGGGTGGTTGTGATTTCCTATGAAATTACAAGTGGGGGTTTGTGATTTCCAGGGGGTTTGTAATTAAATGCTACATTGGCACTGAGCCAACTAACTGAAATCATAAACGTTGACGAAAAGGCTTTTTAGTGTATTAAGTTCATCAACTGTCGATATTATTCAAGAACTGTCTCGTAATACAGTTCAATAATCATACCCACAGCGAGAATCAATCCATTTGTTAAATCACCATGCTGTCCCGTTTCCAAACCCGTCTGGTGCTTATCAATGTATTGCTTTCGGTCTGCTTACCAAATTGATTCTCCGCTAATATACGTCATTCAATTCTCCGTTACGCATTCACTGCAGAACGTTTGAAGCGATAACGTGATATTTTAAAGGATTTTCACGTTTCATACTTTAAAAAAAAAAGTTTTCCTTTGATCTGAAAATATATTAGAAGCTAAATGCAGAATCAAAGATACACTTTATTTCGGTTTTAGCAATATCAAAAACAAAATATTGTTAAATATTAACAGATTTGTGGGGACTGGAAATAATGCATAATGGTGGATTGAAAAAAATAAAAGTGCATTAAAGTTGAACTCGTAGGATAATGGTAGAGTCTTACTTGAGTATAGTGAATACAAGTATCTGCTGAGTACAGATGAGAAATGGAAAGATACTTCGGTAATATAATTATTATGAACCAGACACGAATTGGCAGTAGTCATAAAGTTTTGTTTTATTTAACGACGCCTCTAGAGCACATTAATTTTTATCTTATCGGCTATTGGACGTCAATCATATGGTCATTCTGACATATGTCTTTGGAGGATACCCGCTGCCGCTACGTAGGCTACTCCTTCCGATAAGCAGCAAGGGATTTTTCATATGCACCGTCCCACAGACAGTACAGCACATACCACAGCCTTTGATAAACCAGTTGTGGACCACTGGTTGGAATGGAAAAAAGCCCAAACCGCAAATGGGTCCACTGAGAAGGATCGATCCGACGACCGACCAGTTCACAGGCAGACACACTAATTTAGCTTTTGATGTTTACATTTATTGAATCTAGTGATCTGGAGATGAGTTCACGTTGCTCAGCAGCCACGAGACAAGGGGTTGTGCGCTTAATAGGGAATGTGCGATTAAACGGTCAAATACGGTAAGCAAATATTCATACATGTACGTCTACATGCAGCCCCACCACACCTCATCTGTACTGCCTAATAAGCATGGCCGCCACAATAATTTGTCCAGAAGCCATTAAAATAGTTTTTCCAGTATTTACATTTCACAATGTTCCTGGGGATTTAATCCCCCAGGCTTCCATTACCCTCAACATCGCAAGTCCACTGCTCCAATGAAGTTGTCACTTATTAGTAATCCCAAATCATTTCATGATCATACTGTGTAAACAAAATTTAAAAATTGCCTTTATACATTTCTTTAAAAAACACTTGGTTTTTTTGGTGACAGAGGGACATTTGATGAAAGGACATAACAGTATTTTTTTACTTGTTACCACAAATTATTTATAATACTTAAGTGAGAAAAATCAAGTTACAATTGTAAAAAAAGGTGTGCATTGCTATATAAAGTTGTTAGATTTATACTGTAGACATTAGTTGACTGTAAAGTGCTTGTTAAAGAAGGCGATGTTTTTCATACAAAGTTATTCTTATCATAATATCAAACAATAAAATAGGATATGCTAAAATTAGTATAACGTTTTAATGGTTTGGTTTATCTTTAAAATGTAAATAGTTCTAAAAACTAGACATTAATAGCTTTCTAACCATAGCACTCTGAATCCTGTATTCAAAAATTGTATTTTTTTCAAAATGTTGCATTTTGCTTGATCTTGCCCACATGTAATAAATATAATGCTATACTTGTTCCTAAGTAACATTAAAAAAAAAAAAATACAATTCATTTTGTTTTCAATTATGCATCATTAGTTTTTACTTGTAATGTACGAATGAAAACATCTGTTATAATATAAACAATATCGCATGACAACTAGTTTAGTAAACTTCACTAATAACTACAGCACACAATGACACACCTCCCACTGATCGTAAAGTCTCTCAACATCACCGTCATTGTAATCACGAATATCTTTCTTCTTCCATTTTTCCTCTTCTACTTTATCGTCCTCAACTTTCCCGTCCTCATCATCGTCGTCACATAAAACAGTGACAATAACTAACATCGACAACAGCACCACACACAAAACTCGCCTGCGAGTTGACATTGTTGAAATCGTGGAGTTCGTGGTTCGTTACGATTGGTTTCTGCGCTTTAAACCTCACAGTCGGTGGTGGCCAATCGGAAAACATCGCATATTTTCGTCAAACTTGTTCGGAATACCTCGCCCTATTTTGATCAATCGAAAGCTATGTTCATAAAGGCAAGCGCTCGTGATCGCTTGCCAGACTAGTTTTTAAACCTAACTTTATATAAATGAAATGTGATAAAAGACAACAGCAACCCGTAAAGTTATTCGCGAGCATCTGCCCTCCAGAACAAGTCGGAAATTGGCGAAAATGGTACCACGAAAAGAGGCGAAGAGTTCCGATTGGACACGAACAGCGTATCAAAAACGTAGCAGCGAACAGATTAGCAGTCGATTATCAAAGACGGAAGTGTAGAATAAAAATAATCCTATGACTGAAATAATATAAAAAGAACACTTTTTAACTTGAAATGGCCGGATGGTGTGTATTTTCTGATGGTAATATTTCATTTTAATTTGAAATATCTTTATATTTTATTGAAACAATTTAACATTTTATCTATAGATGTGAAATGTTTTGACGTTTGACTTGAGTTTCAACTTTCAGTGTCTTGACAGTTAACTTGAGTTGATGTTGACATTTTAAGAAACCGTTTTGTTTGATCCAGTTTGTGAAGTGAAAGTAAGTATTCAATAAATAATGTGAGAAACAAATAATATTAATAATAATTTTAATAAATAAATAAGAATCTAGCAGTAAAGTAACACAAAACTAGATTTGGTTCAGCAGTGGCCAGTGCATAATGATAATCATGATAATGAATAAATGATAAACAAAACAGTTGTCAGTTATTTGGTGTACCAGACATTTCGCAACCATGACTGTTCACCCAGCTTGTTAGCCCCCAAGTCAGTTTGCCCCCTACTAGTTCACCCCAGACAAAGTTGCCAGTTTGCCCAAAGTTAAATGTCAGTTTGCCCTAAAATAAATGCCTGTTTTCCCCAAGATAAATACCTATTCGCCCCCATCCTGTGTAAGTTCGTTCTCAATAGCGTCATTTCTATTATTATAAAATAGAATGATTGCAGGGGTTCATTTTATTCCGTCTTTTTATTATTTTTTATATTATTATTATTATTATATTTAAATAATAGTCCTAATTTTTTTATGTTCTTGAACAATATACACAAATGCATCCATTTTAAAATTATTTTTGACATAAACATAGTACATGTACTTTATATCGTTTTTTGAACTTGGCTTGATTGTGAAAAAAAAGTGGCTGGTTGGTTACTTCTATATATATATACACCATTTCATGATCATAAATAAAACATTGCATGTGACAATAATTTTAAAGCAAAGCCGGAACAGATATATAACAAGCTTGGGAATAAGTGCCTGGTCAAGGACTTTGAGGGGTAAAAAAAACTGTCATTTGTCAAGTTTTAACATTTAATATTTAATAAAAAACCCAACTGATTTTTTCCAACACAAGATCAATTGTTTTTGTTTCAAAAGAGTTCCATGCTGTTCCAATCAGTGGTCCAAATGACATCATTCCATAATCCCGCAATTAGAATAACAGTCATAAGAACCGGCCATTTGGTAAGTATAATTCAAAGCTCTCTTAGAGTTTGTAAAATGTGATGAACTTGATGTTCAATAATGCTAATCAGTGGTCCATTGACTTCATTCCGTAATCCCCCAATTAAAATAACACAAGAAGAGGCCATTTGGTAAGTATATTTCAAAGAACTCTTTTAAGTGTTAGCCGACTATGCATTACCTAACTAGATAAACACTGATCAGTGTAATTTTGTTTTATTATCAATCACTATTAACTCTGTTTTTTATTACTTTTGATGAACTGCCAAAATCATTGACTCTCCACCCATCACAAAATAAAACCGTATTATTATTATTATATTTGTCATTAATAATTTAGATCATCTTTGTTATCTAACTCCAACTGTATAAAGTATCTTGAATTATATCTGACTGATACAATTAGTTGGGGCAACTGACAAATAATTGGGGGATGAACTGACAAATAATTGGGGGCAAACTGACTTGGGGGCGAATGGGTAAAATTTGGGGTGAACTGGCTTGGGAGGAAAATGTCAGGCATTCATTATTTGCACCATTTTCAGAAACCTGTGGTGTGTGATAAATCATATTCATAGAAAACATTTTTATCTGTACTCATCTCCATCTATACTTTTTCTTTTAACAACACCACTAGAGCACATTGATTTATTAATCATTGGCTATTGGATGTCAAACATTTGGTCATTTTGATACATAGTCAGGTGTGACAAAGTGAAATTGAGAGTGCATTGCAGCAAAGGGACAGGGTGGCACGATAATGATGTTTCAGCCCATGAAATTTAAATCATCTTGAAATGGCAGTTTTGTACAAATAATAACAAATGATAAAAACTCCATTGTAGATGAATTTTACTACAGCTTTTTGCCATTACAGATTTAGAAGGCTGATGTACGAAGTACGAAAATGATGAAAAACTATTTTCTGCATTGATTTGGACACCAGGTATGATTTCTTAATAAAATGGCTTCGTAATAAGTAATAAGTACATGTATATATCTTAATAATAATATTTAAACAATGACCACAGATTTTTTGTTGTTGTTGATTTGACCATACCATGCAGTAACACAACACCTGCATTTAAGAAAATGTCCACGGCAAAATAAATGCTGTGGAGAAATAGTGTCCATGGCATTTTCTATAATTATGGTAATTTTAGCATTCATGTTTCCAACTCTTGAGTTCGCTAAAAAAAAAAATACCCTGTCTTCAGGAAAAAAGCCTCGGAGAATAATAAAACTCTATCGCATTGTAGCTAAGAATTTTTTGTTCACTACTTGTATAAAAAAGAGGAAATGAGCCATTCCGTGTGTTTCACACGTCTTTATTAATATAGTTACACATTTAGTTTCCCGTGGTTTCCTATATAATTTAAGTAGTTTGTAATGCCTTAAAAATGGGAAACCAAAACAATTAGCCATCTGTACCCCACCCCACACCTTTCCTTAAAACCAATGTCCGCGCCTATGATGCTGTTGTAAATTAACATATTCAATATTGCAGTGTTGGAAATTCATTGAGAATTGAGGTGGTCACCAGGGCTCCGAAATTTTGAGAAGTTGGTGGACCAACTTATTTTTCAACACATGCTCTATCAAAACAGTAACTATGAAGCTATATGAACTTCACACATCTGCGTAGCAACAACTTCCACGTACAAATGGACAGGATTTGTTTGTGTTTAACCCCTCTATAAAATCAATGAATAAAAGATATGAATCATTTCCCCATACAAATAAATAGCGTGTCATTGGAAGGTATTTAATGATTATATCACCATAGCCTATCCAAACATGGTGGACACACGGGCTACCGACTTTGAAAAATTCGTAGCCCTACCCCATTTCAAGTGGACCCTGGCTCCCAGCCATTGCAGAAACAGAATATTAAATTCTAGAAATAAATTAATTTGAGTTTATTTTCTTTTGTTTGTAGGTATTTTTTTGTTGCACGTATACGTGGTGGGAGACTTGACCATGCCTGGAAAGTCAAATAAGAAGGACCTCTACTTGGGGAAGGCAATGTCTGATCTCAACAAGTTCAGTGAAATCAAAGACTTGGGCAACAATGTTAATATGTAAGTCAAACACATTAATTTTACTTCACTTCAAAACTTAGAACTGTTCACCCATCCATCAAGTTCGGGCATGATCCCCCCTGTACCCAACGTCTTAAGGGAATGGCACAGGGCCCTTAGATGGGGAGGGGGTGGGGGGAAACATTTACTAGTACCAAGTTTAAATAAATATGAAATGTTTTCTGGATAGTCAGGTAACTGACCGTTGATGGGGATAAAAATTGTGAAATATTGTATATAATTATGTACAATGTATATCGGTAATTCCAGTTTAAAATGGAAATTTCATCAAAAATTTAATTTGATTCTTCAGTAATTGTTTTAACAGTATTGTATAGGTATGTTTGAATTTTATAAAACAGTGTGAAAATTACACATTTTACCTCAATTATTTCAACCTTTATGGCTTTAGCTTATCAAGTTCAATAACAAAAATATTCTTCTCGGCTGGCGCCATCTTTATTTTTTGTGTTAAGTTCTCACTCTTAAAGTGTGGTCACATAGCCGTTAGTGGACGTAGTTGAACGTAGAGCAGGCTAACGTAGTAGAACATACCGGCATCCGTATCATACCTTAGTTGTCTGTGATGCTAACTTGGTATTAACTTGGGGTAGCCGTGATTTTCAATTTAATTTTTGGACATGTTCAAAAGAGTGGTACATTAGATGCAAAATGTACTGAAGCGAAGTCTAACATTAATAGTCTAACATACTCAAGCGTAATCAGACGTACCACTCCATACCTGTCCGTGGGCGATCAGCATCTAAATTAGTGTAGCCTAGCGTAGTTATCATACTTTAATGTGGTTTACCTTACTTTAACATACTTATCCGTACTGCAGTACCTTAACGTAGTTCAACGTAGTTTAACCTAGTTTAACGTACTTATCCGTACTGCAGTACCTTAACGTAGTTCAACGTAGTTTAACCTAGTTTAACGTACTTATCCGTACTGCAGTACCTTAACG
>JAULBS010001536.1:0-11580 GCA_032355785.1 Symmetromphalus regularis | reverse complement strand
CAAATTTGTGCAAACCAAAAATGGGTTATGCAAGGACGGATCTGCGGGACCCCCACGCGAACGAAACGATCGTTCGCGCAATTTGTGCAGCCCTTAGTTGCTTGTACTCTGAGAAAAAATTATATAGAAACCTTATTTAGAAAATTTTACACGAACAGTAAATTGGTTATGCAAAATACATTTGCATCGGTGCAGGACTGCAACAGTGGTTGACATGTCAGTGTCGTGATGTGAACTTAGATAGTTGAAGGTGATGGATACGCAGCGTGCCAAACAAGCTGAACGTACCCACGACGATCTTACAATAAAATTTAATACTGCGTATACCACTGTCAAAGAGATGGCAGACATACACACACGCAAAATGTGGCTCCTAAATATCTTTTTGGGCGCCTAAACAATTTAACCAGGCGCCATCTGGCTCCTACACAAAAATGTTAAGGAAGAGGGTTGTGTGAAGATCCAGCAAAAATGGACAAAACTGAGTTCAGAGCTGTGATCAGGTTTCTGATTCCCTGACCTATCTTTTGACTGTAGCATACAACGTTGCAGAGTCATCATAGACAGAAAATTGATAACAGCTCTGTACTCAGTTTTCTACATTTTTGACACCCCCTCATATTAAACAATTATCACAAACAAACATACCAGTCTTTTTAACAATACAAACACAATTGTAACAAACATCAAATAAAAATAAAAAGACAATACATATATAAACATTCTTATATCATATATCACAGTCTATTTAACAATTTAAAACAATTACAACATCAAAAACTAAATTTAATGTAATCTACATTAAACAACATAAACAAGAAAATAGTAAATATATTAAAAATAATTTTTAATAATAAAATTGGAATCATATATTTGGCCAATTAAAATCTTTACCCAGACATCTTAATTTTTCAACAGATGTTTAGAGTTGCCTTACATTCAGGACAGGCAAGCCTTTGCAGGTGCTACACAGCCATTTCTGTGGTTCTAAATGTTCTCATTGGGTTTAACATGAAGTCAATAACCTAGTCTAGTGTGTGACACAAGCTATTTGGTCCTGAATATAAGCCAGACAGGGAAAGGCAAGATTTTGAAACGTGCCACCGTCCATGTTAGTTCGGGCATGCCCCCCCCCCTCCCCAGGCCCCATGTCCTAATATAAGGCAGACATTGTAGTCTAGCTTATATTTTCGCACCAGGTCCGGGGAGAAAAAATAAGCTAGATTACAATGTCTGCCTTATATTAGGACAGACTAGCTTTTACTGGTACTACACAGCCATTTCATTGGTTTCTAATGTTCTCATTGCTCATTGGGTTTTACTTGAAGTCAAAAACCTAGTCTAGTGTGTGACACAAGCTATTTGATTCTCAATATAAGCTAGATTACAATGTCTGCCTTATATTAGGACAGACTAGCTTTTACAGGTGCTGTACAGCCATTTCATTGGTTTCTAATGTTCTCATTGCTCATTGGGTTTTACTTGAAGTCAAAAACTAATCTAGTGTGTGACACTATAGTCTGTATACGCTACTTGGAACATAGTTTGTGATGAATAAAAACCAAAATATATCTTACCTCATTAATGTTGATATTTTTCAAAATAAAAATAAATGTCCTATTTTTACTCTGGATTGATGTGTCCATTGGTTCTGTATTGTTTAAACGGCAGTCAAAAGTAATGTTTTGGCATTTCGATCCAGCGTTAATTTGACAGCCATTTGGCAGATGTCGGATGAATCCACATAGAAATGGGGATGTTAGGTAATTATTTGTATAATGTATTTTTATGATACGGTTATTATTTTATAAATATATTTATCATAACTTAATATCAATCCCATAGTTGCAAAGATTTATTCATTAAAGCAAAAGCAATGAATGAGATACGAATATTACAGGAAATGACCGAGATGTTCAGAATGTTATAATGGATAGTTAGCCAACTTTGTAATGATGTCGTCTGCCAAATTTTGTTTCACACTATGTTGAATGAGTAATAATTAAAATTATTATTGGACAAAGTAATGAAAAAGACTGGAACATAGGACATTTTTGTTATTTCCAAAACTCTAGTCCTTTTTCACCTAGGTTCACGCGAACTAAAGTAATCGACAAAAATGCATGTTCCATGTAGCGTAAACAGACTATAGGTATTTGGTCCTGAACGTAAGATAGATTACAATTTCTGCCATATGTCAGGACAGGCTAGCTTTCATATATGCTACATAGCCATTTCAGTGGTTTCTAACATTCTCATGGATTTAACGTGAAGTCAAAAATCTAGTCTAGTCATCTTCTGCTAGCTATTTGGTCCTGAACATAAACTAGATTTTAAGAGAAGTGAAAAATGGCTAGTAATAAAAATTTAAGATCTAAAATTGGCCTAAAACATGAAATCCAATCAATTTTTGTGATTTGATTTAATTCTTGATTGTGACAGACATATCATTGACATCACATTTCACAGCATCATCATTATCTTCATCATCATCATCACAATCATCATCATAATCATCTTCTTCATCATCAGAAAGGGAGGTTACTTGATGGGTACAACCACGTGTACATAACTGTTGTCTACCATTAGCATGACTCAGCAGATCCCCAACATTCTGATCATTCTCACAAACACTGCAATGTTCTAGAGAAGACATTTTGGTTGAATGGATGTTATCAGATTCAGCAACCTTTGTTGTCATTTCACTTGACCTTGGAGCAGAGAAGCAAGATATTGTAGTTGAATGGTTGTTAGATTCAGAAATCTTTGTTGTCCCTTCACTTGACCCTGGAGCGGAGAGGCAAGATATTTTGTTTGAATGGTTGTTAGATACAGAAATCTTCGTTGTCCCTTCACTTGACCCTGGAGCAGAGAGGCAAGATATTTTGGTTGAATGGTTGTTAGATACAGAAATCTTCGTTGTCATTTCATTAGATCCTGGAGCAAATGGACAAGATATTTTGGTTGAATGATTGTTATCAGATTGAGAAATCTTTGTTGTTATTTCAGTATATACTGTAGCAGATGGAAAAGACATTTTAGTTGATCTGAAGTCATCACATTTGGACGTCATTTCACTGGAATGTGTAGAAGATGAACTTGGAAGTTCAGATGCTTGATAGGGATCTTGTTTAACAGATGGTTTGGCATTTACTTCACTGAAAGGAAGTGCATTTGAATGGAAGGTAGGTGCAGAAGATACCTTTTTAATAATTTTGTTAGAACGTTTAGAAGACATAGACAGTTCAAGTTTATGGGAGGTATTGGGTACAGAAGACGATCTGGAAGTAATTTCACTGAAATCTGGGCAAGACAGACATGAACGTCCTGTGGTTTTGCAGGTTACAGAGGGTTTGGTATTTACATTATTGGAAGGTGCGGGAGACATATAAAAAGGTCCACTTGTTTTGCAGGTTACTACTGATGGTTTGGCATTTAAATTATTAGAAGGTGCAGGAGAGAGATATGAAAATCCAGTTGTTTTGGAGGTTACAGATACTGTAGATGGTTTGAGATTTACCTTATTGGAAGGTGCAGAAGACAGGTATGAGAGTCCAGTTGTTTTGCATGTATCAGATACTGCAAATAGTTTGGTGTTTAGGTTACTGGAATTAAGAGTGGAATGATCATAAATTTCAGTTGTGTAGCAGGTATTGCGTCCAGAAGATCGTTTACCATTTTCTTCATTGCAGTGTGAAGAAGACAAATATGACCTTTCAACTGTATTGCTGGTACTGGATAGAACAGATGGTTTGGTATTTACCTCACTCCACTTTGATACATGTTGACTGGAATGATCTGTTAAATTGCTATCAGATGTAGCTAACGCTATTTCCATATCAACCATTTCTGCATCAACAAACTTTTCAGTATCTGTTTGAGAACATTTTCCTCTTAAGTTTGACCGTGACCTTGGATTTGATATATCGTCCACAAAGCTTTCATTTGGTATCAAGTTGTGCAAATTATTTGGCATTGTATTACAAGATTGCTTATAGTTTGGTATAACTTCACCAGGACTATCATTCTCTCTTGCACTTAGTGGACGTCCATTTGGCATTGAGTCTGCTGTGAGACTATCAGCAAGTAAAAGACTTGCTTGTGGAACTGCTTTAGAATCAGAGACCTGATCTATCCTATCAAATAATGTGTCCTGGTTTTTCCTGACTGAAGGCCCTGGATGATCAAAAAACCTCTGAGGAACTTGAGCCTCATGATTGAAGGTTTTCTCAGAAGATAATAGAAGATGATGAGGATCTGCTTGAAGCACCTCGTACCGGCTCTGTGTGGGACTACATACATCTAGCTGTTCATCAGCATCATCTTTCTCATCATGAGGATCATTACAGTTTCGTGGGCCCAACTCAAATGAAAGCCAAGACAAGACATGTTCCATTCCATGATCTGATACTTCACTGGAACTCTGCATCTGTGCCAAGTCGACATTGGCATCTTCTGGTTCTGCATTAATGAACTCTTCATCTGGATTGAACACAGACTTTCTGCCAGGTTTGTGCTTTAGTCTTCGCCAAGGATGTTTATGGCAGTAACTGAAAAAAAAAGATGGAACAATAAATAATGTAAATGAGGAACAATTCCCTGCTTCAGAACCAAAAGAGTGTAAGTTGGGGTAGTAGATAATGGAGAAAAGGGACAAAAACTCTTTCTCACCTAGACACAAGTTTTATGTGGAATATCTTTTGATTTCAAAATAAATGTGGGATATCTTCAGAAACCTGCATACATCCTTTGTGCACCAGATGCAGTTCACTTAGGGACATTCAGTGATACCAGTAAGTGCCAAACCCAGACTTACCCTTTTTGGTTCAGATGCAAATTAGTAAGAGTAAATTAGATTTAATTTGCATAATGGTAAATACTGTTGATTTATGTCTGAACAACATCTACAAAGAAAGTGTAAAGTCAGGTTTCCTCCAAACCCACAGAAAATCAGAAATACAATTATATTGTTTTGCATTGATTTATTTGTTTGTTTGTTTAATGACATCACTAGAGCACATTGATCTATTAATCATCGGCTATCGGATGTCAAACATTTGGTAATTTTGACAAGTAGTCAAGTGTGAGTAAGCTATAGATGGTTTTTGAACCACTATCCAGGCAGATAATCTACCATTTGAGCTACATCCCGCTCCCTAGTTGTTACGAACACATCATTTCTATATGAAAATATTCAGTGAAATATCCATTGCATTATTTTTGGCTCTCAGTATATTTAAGTACTGTTGTACAAGAGGCATTAAGTTCACATGTACCCATCACAAAATTTATAAAATGATACTCGGGCAAATTGCAAACTAATCTGATGAAGGTTATAATTACTTGTATTGATCAATCTCACGTGAGTTTAATCTGTTTGTGTCGAAAGAGGATCAATGGAATGACATTAACTCTATAATCAATATTACTAAAACCTATATCAAACAAAATATTAACTTTTAAATCCACACTAATACCTCTAGCATTCTATTATTATCTTCTATTTCTTTGTAAATAAAAAGTTTCGTGAAAAATTTCAATCAAATAATATAGCTTAAGCCTTTTATGATAAAGGAAGAATTTTTATTATTTTTTATTTATTTACTTTGACACAACACCAGCACAGCACTTAAGGAGCAAATGTAATGACAGCTGTGATTGGTTGATATATGCCCTATCATTTCATCTTTCACAGGCAGAATAATTATTAAAGACACTGGATACTTGTTGATACTTGGGTTGGAAATAAAAACTGCAAGTGACATTTCATGCTGATCAAAGGGTTGTCTATAGTCTGTTTACGCTACTTGGAACATGGATTTTTGTCGATTACTTTAGTTTGCAGGAACCTAGGCGAAAAAGGACTAGAGTTTTGGAAATAGTAAAAAAGTCCTATGTTCCAATTTTTTTCATTACTTTGTTAAATAATAATTTAAAATATTACCTACTCATTCATATAGGAAAAACAAATTTGTTTCACAACGATGATAAGGATGGAATATGAGTTCATTACAAAGTGAGGTAACTACCCATTTTAACATTCCGAACATCTCGTCATTTCTGGTAAGATTCGTATGTCATTCGTCGTTTTCTTTTTTTTGGATAAATAAACCTTTGCAAATATGACATTGATATTAAATTATAATAAATATCAGTGCCCTCAAAAGTACCCATCACCGGCAGTAAATCGCCATCTGTAACAGTATTTGCTACTGCCTACTTTTTGTTTTTGGTAAAAAATATGTTGTTTTATGCATGCCAAGATCGCTGGCTACCATCACTGTTGTACCCTACAACTTCTCAAACTACTTAGGGCCCTGAAAAATATTTATAAAATAATAACAATATGCAACATATGTGGCCCATCTTAATAAACTGTTCAAGGAATACACATAATCTAGGAAGCATATTTTTGATTGTGTAATGCACCTCAATAAAAAAAAATGAAACTGGACTTACTCGGTCCTCTGTATTTGCAGATAGCAAGAGATTAATCCATTGCTCACCTGAAAATAATTTCAGGTTAGAAATGTTAAATGAGGAGAGCAGTTTTAGTAATATTAACTTAGGATGAAACAAAATGATGAAAGCTGAGTGCGGACAGGCCCACCGAGATGGGGGGTGGTCAGAATGAGCATGTGTCCCAGGATCCATGGAAACAGTGGGCCTGTAAAAAAAAAAAATATATAAAATAGAATTTTTAGATTGAAGTCACTTGCGGGCCATGTGCTGCACCCAGCCTCGGGACCTACCACTGCTCTTAACAGTCCCGAGTGCAGATACAGTCCACTACTTTGCTTTTTCAGGCAGGAGTGAGATAAGTAAGAGTAATCATTCATCTCTAATGGAAAAGACTGTTAATTTAAACAAAAATACCACGGGAATTTTTAAAAATAGTTTTTGGAGACTGCTGTCCCTAAAATTTTAATCGTCAGTGATTTCTAGATTTTGTACATGCCTATAATGTGTGTTATTTTGTATTTCTGATAATGACAGGATAGCATTGAGTAGTTTCTGTGGGTGGCCCATGCTCTTAGCAAGCAGCAGGTCTACATAAGTAAACTCTTTATATTAGCCAATTTGGTTTCCTGCCAGTCTTGCCATTATTACAGATTTCCTGTTACAAAGTTAATTAGGCCCATTCCATGAAAATGTAACACACATAAAAATCTGAATCTCTAAGAAAATGTTTACATTGAGTCAGTGTTTCTTACTTTTGAAGTTCATCAGTAAAGGATTATCACCAGTTAAATATTTATTTTTAAAATGTAGCTCTGTCCAAAATAACCGAGTCTGATATATAACATGCAATATGAAATGGGCTATAAAATTTCTCAGAGATGTCCCAGTTTAATGGTGCGAGTATCTGGATATCCATTATAACGAATTATGTGATATAATGAATTGACTAACAGTTAAAATGGTCAGATTTGTTATTCTTATATAACTTGATATTATGTATGTACACAGTCATAAGGATTTTTTATTTTATTTTGTTTAATGACACCACTATCATCAGCTATTGGATGTCAAACATTTGATAATGGGTTTTCAACCACTGTCTTCAGTTTGAGGGCCTGATGTTCTACCATTGGATCACAGAGCCTCCTGTGTGGATCTTATTAAAGTATATGTAGATGAAATACATTTTCACATTACTTATTTATCTCTCTGTGTTTTGTATTGAGATTGACATAAATTTTATTGAAATCATTAGTAATTAGAACATAAAACCAGTCATTAACAATACTTTATAGTCTGCTTATTTATGTTTTATATTATAGCCAATAACATGACAATCAACTGGTTTTCCAGCAATAACTTTTCTTCTAGAGCTTGTCTTTATATAGCAGCTCGTCTGGGTCAAATTCAGTGTTCCCAACTTTTCATAGAGCATTTAATACTGCCAGGCCAATATTGATATATGTTAGTTAATAGAAAAGATTGTATTTGGACAGTAAATGCATACAATTTTATTTCAAGTGCCTTTTTCTTGAAACATAAATTAACATGGCATTTCTTGTGCAAAACATGATTTGTTACGGATGATTCCTGTAATTTTAAAAACTAGCAGTATAACATCATATTCTGTTTAATGTATTTTAAGGCTGAGATAATTAAGATTTACACTGCAGATATTCATGTTGTTGACAAATACTGTGGAATGTCACATCCCATGTGCAAGAAGCTTGGTCTGAAATTTAGTCTCCAGGCAAGATATTTACACTTTTATTTTCTTTAGTTAAAATATTAAATTCCATTGAATTCCTTATTATTTTCATAGTCACTTCCTATGTACAAGAAACATTTTATGAAATTGTTTGTTGGTAATATATTTATTTGTTGTTTGGTTTTTTTAAATATTAAATTCCATTGAATACCCTATTATTTTCATAGTCATTTTCCATTACAAGATTTTCTGAAATTTTGATTGCAACCAAGGTCTTTATTTTATTTAGTTAACATATTAACTTCCATTGAATTCTCATTATTTTGATTGTTCTCTATCTATATTACCATTAGTATTGCCAACACTGTGATAAAGGAAAGTATTCCTATTACAAAAGTTAAAGTGTGGCTTATTTGATGATCCTAAAATTAAGGGGACCATCATATTCCAGGATTCTACCACACTTCACTTAATGCACAACTATTTGGTGAAGAGAGATGCTTTAACTTTCCCTAATGTCCAGACTTCCTGTGAAGACCATTGTTGAAGAATGTTAAGCTTTGTCATATTCATTCTAAATACGAGCACAGGCAGACTTCCTGTAAATGGCCATGTTGAACAATGAAAGTCTTGAACCTTTCTGGGCTTCTTTCATAAATTCACCATTGGAAAAATCATTTATGAATGTCACTGCTTTTACGATCTTAAAATTTCAAGGATTTTTGTACTGCATTAACTTTTGGCATTTAATGGCCACATTGACAATGGATGGAGGTCATCTAATAGTTATTAATGTCAACTTGGCTGTCAGTGATGTGTTACTTGTTTGGTTGTCTGCTTGAAACCACTATCAGCCCAGAAGGTAAGTTTGTTCATTTTAAGTTGGTGAAATGGCTTGTTAGCTATTGTGACCTATTCTCAGCAAATATGGACATGATTTAAAATTTAAACCACACATGACTTACACTTATAATAAGGTTGCATATAAAAGATCACTTCTCTTTGGATCCATTTGCTATTGTACAGACACGCATGCATGCATGCACACACACACACATACACACACACACACACACACACACTTGGTTTCCTTTGAAGACTATGTGTCAGAATTAACAAGTGTTTGATGTCCAGTAGCCGATAATTAATAAATCGGTGTGCTTTTATAGTGTCATTAAACAAAAATCAAAGAATAACAAGGCCAATATGAATATACAAATTTATTAGCATGTAGATGATAGTCTATTACATGGAGCGAAGGGTATTTTTTTCAACATGGCTTTTCCTAAATTGCTTTGATTACATTTCGGTCAGATATTATTACCATCAGTAATTAGTGTGATATTGTGCTACATAATTTTAAAATGGCAAAAAGTTAATTTAATTTGAAGATATCATGATTAACAGTGCAGCTACGTTGGTAATAAAACCAAGTTCTTTATGTTCATCAGCAGTTTTATTAATACTTAATAGTCAGTAAATTAACACAGCAGTGCAATTAAATATACTAAAATTAACATTCTCATATAGACCTGGTCATTTGCCGTGTATTATATTACTAGTTATTTAATACATTGCTTTTATATCAGTATTATATTAATTTGTATTAATCAGGTGAATCATTTGTATCTTCAAGTGCTTACCATCCCCATAAATTAAATATACTAGAATTAACATTCTCATACAGACTGGGCCATTATAGTGAGTTAATTTGTATTATTCAAGTGATTCATTTGCATCTTTAAGTGCTTACCATCCCCATAAATTAAATATACTAGAAGTAACATTCTCATATAGACCTGGTCATTTGTCATGTATTATATTACTAGTTATTTAATACATTGCTTTTATATCAGTATTATATTAATTTGTATTAATCAGGTGATTCATTTGCATCTTCAAATGCTAACCATCCCCATAAATTAAATATACTAGAAGTAACATTCTCATATAGACCTGGTCATTTGCCGTGTATTATATTACTAGTTATTTAATACATTCCATTTATATCAGTATTATATTAATTTGTATTAATCAGGTGAATCATTTGCATCTTCAAGTGCTTACCATCCCCATAAATTAAATATACTGGAAATAACATTGTCATACAGACTGGGCCATTATAGCGAGTTAATTAATAAATCCATTTTATAATATCATTATTATATTAATTTGTATTATTCAAGTGATTCATTTGCATCTTTAAGTGCTTACCATCCACATAAAGTTAAATCCTTGGAGGAATGTTAAATAGGCCCTTCACCTTTACTAATTTCTTTCATTTCATAACAGGTTCTCCAGTCTTGAGGTTTTTTTTTCAGTTTTTATTGTATGGAAAAAAGGACCCATGGGTGTGGAGATATATTATTATTAATCCTTTGTAAGTAAAACCTTAAGTGATGGTTGATGCTTTCCTACAGTCAAGTAGCTATATATAACTTCATATTTATCCACTTGATAATCAGTCACTGTCAATGTTTGACAGTGATAAATGGTGATTTCTGTTAGCTGTCACATTAATTACTACTCATAGGTGGATTTGCAATGTCAGTGATGGCTCACTATGTGGATTACAGATGGAAGGATGGTAGTGCTTCATTTGTAGTCAGATACAGATGGAAGGTCTAAACAGATCAAGTAAATCACGACATTCCTGGAATGTTAGATCTCACTACACAGAAACTTAGGGCAAAAGCTGACATCTGTTGTGGGTTTTTCTTCTCTTTATTGGGTCTGGTATACATCAGATCCAAAATGATACTAGGTGAAGTCTAAGAAATGTAAAAACCAAATTGTAAATGTCAGCACTAATGAATCACAGTCAAAATTGACGGTACCAGATGTTCATGAAAGATGAGCTTGATGGGAAAACTTATGGAAAATAATTTCAAGATATGTAAACGTGACTAGATAATTTATTGAATCTGTATGACAGTGTTTTGACCAAGAATCAACCAAACTGAAAGGAAATTTCACAAAACACGTCCATGGAAATAACCACATAACTTGCAGTTGTGATGTACTGTTAAACCCATGTTGCAGTAATGGGTTTCTTCTTAAGACCATGTGTTGGCATTTGAATAAACATTATAGTGGTGTGTCATTAAACACACAGTCCTCTCCTTTCTTGCTGAGCTACATGTACCAAAGATAAGACTCTTTTATATTGGGTGGGGGAGTATAGGGAAATCCCACCCGAGGGGCACTAAATCAGGTGAAAATCCAAGGCTTGCCGAGGGGTTTTACCAGATTTTGTGACCCCTGAGGGTGGGATTTCCCTATCCACCCCATCCAATATAAAAGAGTCTTTTTCTCTCATTCTTTTCAGAAGAGAATGGGTAAAACCGGAGTAAAATTGTAAAAAGGAAGCCATTTTTTAAATAAATATATTTGTTTATTTTACAGTATAT
>JAULBS010001525.1:0-11581 GCA_032355785.1 Symmetromphalus regularis | reverse complement strand
ATTTATATATATATATATATATATATATATGTTATCATATTCCAAAATGATTTTCAGTCCGAGTCGCCGGTGGCATTCCTAATAAAACTAAACAAAATTGTGAAATCTCTTGACAGCAGAAACATTATAAGTTGTAGAAGCATCACGAGGGGTAAATAGCTTTTTATGCACCCTCTGTCTGTTCTTTTAACCCGAGCCGAAGGCTTAAAGCGTTTTACACGTAATTTTACATATAAAATTCTTTAATCCCGTTGGTTGTATACCCCGTATAACTCTTCATCCACGTCGGGTGGCCTACAATTTATATATAATTATCTTTGTATTATTTCCCTTTTTATATAAATAGATTAATACACAAGTGTTATTTCCCTTTTTATATAAACAGATTGGAGTATAAACAATAGATGGTAAATGTTACGAAAACAGACAAATGACAAATGTATTTAGGAGTTGCTAAATATATCTTATCTACAACTATATCGGAGAGGGTCGGCTTTTTCAGTCTGACCCATGTGGCATAAACAAATCCATCTCTCTCTATGAGTTATGTTTCAAAGGAAAGAGAAAATCCAATACGCTGTAAAACGAACGCTTCATGGAACGTGCCAGGCCAGGATACAGGGAATAACTTGATGCACGTGTCTATTCCTCACCCCATCTCGTTTATTTGCATAGCCACATAATTATGTTTTGGGAATACAAATACCAATTGTGTCCCCCCCCCCCCCCCAGTGCTATTCACTCATCACATTTGGACACCCCCTTTCAGAAATCAACATTTGGACCCCCCTTTCAGAAATCAACATTTGGACCCCCCTTTCAGAAATCATGCATACGCACCTGCTCTCTGGATTCGCCACTGAATACATGACTCAAATTCCCACTACCGCGAACTGCATATAGCGTCAGAAAAATAAATATCTTCTCGGAAATATTATGATGATTTTGTTTGCCTACAAAAATAATAACGAATGTGTTCTTCGAAGGAAAAAAAAAAAACGTACGTTGATATTTCTGGCAAGTCTTCCTTATAATCATCAAACGATTCCCTCTACTATGTGAGGTATGAAAATGTTCCTTTCAATACCTGCTGAGGAAAAAATAAGTGATGTGTGAACTGGTACATTTTGTTTTTTTTACAAGAATGGGGAAATAAAATTATCTGCTTTGCGTAACATGATTATTTTCCTGTGGTGTTTTTTTTTTTTGGTGTTATTGTTATTATTTTCGTCAAGATTTGGGATATAAAATTATTCCCTTTAACATATTTGCTATTATTATTATTGTTACTACTACTATCATCATCATCTCATAATCATCATCATTAATTATTATTATTATCATTATTATTATTATTACTGCTACTATCATTATCATTATTATTCTCATCATTATCATTATCATCATCATCATCATTATTACAATAATTATTATCATCTTTATCATTATTATCATAATTATCATTATCATAATTATCATTATTATCATAATTATCATTATTATTATTATTATTTTCATTATCATCATTATTATTATCATTATTATTATTATTACTGCTACTATCATAATCATTATTATTCTCATCATTATCATTATCATCATCATCATCATCATTATTACAATAATTATTATTATCATCTTTATCATTATTATCATAATTATCATTATTATTATAATTATTTTCATTATCATCATTATTATTATCATTATCAACATTATTATTATCATTATTATTATCATTTATATTATCATTTTCATTATTATATTATTATTATTATAGCTCAGCTCAGTCTGCAGAGCGGTTACCTAGGTGCTTTTGTCATGGGATCCAAACCCGTCAGTGGACTCATTCTCTGATTTTGTTTCCTGTCCCACCTGGTACCCTACGACTAGTATATCAAAGGTCATAGTATGTACTTTTCTGTCTGTGGAAAAGTCCTTATAAAAGAGCCCTTGTTACTAATTAGATGGAGGACCCGAGCCACATTTTCTTTTTCTTATGTTCTGGTCTGAACTAAAATTGGATCCCTTCGATATCCTTCTCCCAAAATGTCGGCTTTCGATCCTGATATGATGCATTTTTATCAGTTCTTTACTCACAAAATGTCGGCTTTCGATCCTGATATAATGTATTTTTATCAGTTCTTTACTCACAAAATGTCGGCTTTCCATCCTGATATGATGCATTTTTATCAGTTCTTTACTCACAAAATGTCGGCTTTCGATCCTGATATGATGCATTTTTATCAGTTCTTTACTCACAAAAATGTCTGCTCACACCACAGCTCTTTTTTATAAACACCTAAATCGTGTGTCACTTGAAAGATTAATATATTTAACTTGCGATATCATTTTGTGTTTGGTGCAACCTATATGGTATTTCCTATAAGGCATTTAGTAACCGGAATAAGGAAAGAATTTCAACTTGCGATATCATTCTGTGCTTGGTGCAATCTATAAGATATTTAGTAACCTTTATAAGAGAACGTTATCTTGTGGTATCATTATGTAATTGACGCAACCTATAAGGTATTTAGTAACCGGTATAAGTAGAGAACTTGTGGTATCATTATGTATTTGGTGCAACCTATAAGATATTTAGTAACCTGTATGAGAGAACGTTATCTTGCGGTATCATCATGTATTTGGTGCAACCTACAAGGTATTTAGTAACCGGTATAAGTAGAGAACTTGTGGTATCGTTATGTACTTGCTGCAACCCATAAGGTATTTAGTAACCGGTATAAGTAGAGAACTTGTGGTATCATTATGTACTTGGTGCAACCTATAAGGTATTTAGTAACCTGTATAAGAGAACGTTATCTTGCGGTATCATTATGTAATTGGCGCAACCTATAAGGTATTTAGTAGCCGGTATAAAGAGAGAACGTTATCTTGCGGTATCATCATGTATTTGCTGCAACCTATAAGGTATTTAGTAACCGGTATAAGTAAAGAACTTGTGGTATCGTTATGTACTTGGTGCAACCTATAAGGTATTTAGTAACCGGTATAAGGAGAGAACGTTATCTTGCGGTATCATTTTTGCGGTGAAGGGGTTAATCGATCTAAGATCTTTCTTAAAGATGGCAGCAACGATATCATCACAAAGCAATCAAGACTAAATTACCACAGAAGTATCATTGAGTGGTTATGCGCGACTCTTCAAGATGCGGCGCTAGACTTGCACCAGTCACTTTACAATACAGTGTGCGCAACAAGTACCAATGTTCGTTCAGGTTCATACCATCAATTCGTGCATGCAGTTCAAAAAAAAGTAAAGTTTGTTTTATTTAACGACGCCTCTAGAGCACATTGATTTTTTTTATTTTCATCGGTTATTGGACGTCAATCATATGGTCATTCTGACATATGTATTTAGAAGAAATCCGTTGAAGCCATATAGGCTACTCTTTCCGATAAACAGCAAGGGGTCTTTTATATCCACCGTCCCACAGACAGGACAACACATACCACGGCCTTTGGTGCCCAATAGTTCCAGGTTTTCTTTAGCTGTAGCAAAACTTAATAACGATTAGGTGAATGAAATACTAAAATGTCAAGGTATATGTTAAGATTTTTTTTTAATTCTCACGGGAAGTGCTGCATGTTAATCTATTTTTAAAGGCAGAACTCTTTCCTTACGGACTATATTAAGCTGCTACTCTTAACAATGTCAAGGTCAATAGTGTTGTGCCTTCAGCAATAAATAAACAGTATAACTTTAGTGTTTTACTACCCATTTTCTCTTACTTAAAATTATTGCAATTCCTTAAAACGTACTATATGTTACTGCAATCCTTTACATGTAATAATTAAACAGTTGAAACTTCTACAGATACATATATATTATAGCCACCTGTCCATAGAAACCACTTTATATGTGTCCCTTCATATCAGGATCATAACTACTTTAGTCAGGATCATAGCTACTTTAGTCAGGATCATAACTACTTTACTCAGGATCATGGCTACTTTAGTCAGGATCATAGCTACTTTAGTCAGGATCATGGCAACTTTACTCAGGATCATGGCTACTTTAGTCAGGATCATGGCTACTTTACTCAGCACCATGGTTACTTTAATCAGGATCATGGTTACTTTAGTCAAGCTCATGGCTACTTTAGTCAGGCTCATGGCTACTTTAGTCTGGACCATAGCTACTTTAGTCAGGATCATAACTACTTTACTCAGGATCATGGCTAATTTAGTCAGGATCATAGCTACTTTAGTCTGGATCATAGCTACTTTAGTCAGGATCATGGCTACTTTAGTTAGGATCATAGCTACTTTAGTCAAGGTCATAGCTACTTTAGTCAGGATCATAGCTACATTAGTCAGGATCATGGCTACTTTAGTCAGGATCATGGCTACTTTAGTCAGGATCATGGCTACTTTAGTCAGGATCATGGCTACTTTAGTCAGGATAAAAGCTACTTTAGTCTGGACCATAGCTACTTTAGTCAGGACCTTAGCTACTTTAGTCAGGATCATGGCTACTTTAGTCAAGGTCATAGCTACTTTAGTCAGGACCATAGCTACTTTAGTCAGGACTATAGCTGACGTTGTCGGTGGGTTGGGAAGGGTAGTAGGGGTGGAAATCTTTCTTAAAAGTTCTGGGAACACCTCTCAGCTTCCTATGGTGTCTGTCCAGGACAATGGTTAGGGTTGGTAGGAGAGACGAATGTGGCTACTCTTATCAAGAAGAAGCAAGTGATTTTTATATGCACTATCCCACAGACAAGATAGTACATACCACTGCCTTTGATAAACCAGTTGCGGACAGCTGGTCGATGTGAGTGCTACACACTTATCCAGTGAGCATTGCGAATCACTGGGTTTGAACCGAAACTGAGATTAAAAATGCCTTGCTTCGACTGAGATTTGATCCCAGTACCTAACAGCCGCAAGTCCGTTAGTTTAACCACTGCACTGTCAGGGCCAGTTATAAACTGCATGTAATAGCTGAGCTCTGGGTATTCCAAACTGGATTTTCTAACTTATTCTTTAAACGCATACTTCCACAGACCCTTGACCTAATTAATTTCCAAACAAAGAATTAATCTGAAATATAAACATTTGATTTGTCCATAGAAATACTTCAGTCAATTACTTATATAATCACCGCATCTCGCTTATTATCAATATTTTATAAATAATAATGAATTATGCCCAAGGACAAATAAATCGAAAACAAAAAAAACTTTTTTTTCGTTGAAAGTGTAAGATATATATTTCGAGTCACGTGATTAGTATTACCCAGTTAGCTGCAAAAACATTTCGTACCAATTTATTTCGTCCCACGAGAAGTTCCAATCTTGAAATTAGAAATTTATAAATGAAAAAAAAATCGATCGACTCGATATGGAATTTCCTATACCATGGTTCAGTTAAAATGTCTTGCGTGATATGAAAACCAGATCTAGTCTAACAAATGCATGTAAGTTTCATTCGTAATCAATATTTAGACCACAAAGCCCTTTAAATTACGCAAGACTCTGCCTTTAAAAATGAAAAAAGCTGCAGTCATCGAAAAATACGTTACGGTGTTTATTAAATGGAGTCAGTTTTTTTTCCGATGAAAGTGTTAATGATTTTCTGAGATTTTTGATTAAAAGAAAATTGAAGTCTTGGAATGAGGTCAATAGTTGATTGACTTGTGTTCCGTTTATTGGATACATCCTAATTAAGTAAAAGTTAGCGAGTAAACAGGAAGTTAAATAATTTACTAATCTAAACCAGTGAGTGCATCAGTGGTGCATCCAGGTAAGAAAACATTCATAAGCCAACACTGTCGAGATAATCCTAGTTCAGTAAATCTGGCATCGTACCAAATCACGTGATTCTCAGGTCAGAGTTCGAAGTGCACCGAAAAGAATGAAACCTCAGCTGTGATTGGTAGATATATGAGAGAGTAGGTATTTGTGTAGATACTATGGCATAGACACTGTAATTTCATTATCTTTTTTTTTTTTAGCAGTGACATTTAATACTTGTTAATGCCGGGGGGGGGGGGGGGCAAAACAAATTGCAACTGACATTTTTTTTATATCTACGGGTGTGTCCAACGTAAACACCCTGTAATCGACCCCGATGGCGCAGTGGTTACTATCGGACTGGTGGCCGGACTGGTGGCTGGACTGGTGGCTGATAGGTACTGGCATCGAGTCTCATTCGAGGCATGGGATTTTTAATCTCAGTATTGGTTCCAACCCAGAGTGAGTGCTCGCCAAGTCTCAGTGGGTAGGTGTATATATTGGATTGCGTTTCATGTACTACCTGTCTTGATTTGTAGCAAGGAGCGGGATGTCCGTCTGTGAACCGGTCGGACGTCGGATCGATCCTTCTCAGTGGACCCATATGCAGTTTGGGCCATTTTTCGTTCTAACCAGTGATCTACAACAGGTTAATCAAAGGCCGTGGTATGTGTTGTCCTGTCTGTGGGACAGTGCATTTAAAAGTCCCCTTGCTGCTTATCTGAATGAGTAGCCTATGTGGCGGCAGAGGGTTTCCTCTAAACATTTGTCAGAATGACCATATGATTGACGTTCAATAGCCGATGATGAGATAAAAATCAATGTGCTCTAGAGACGTCGTTAAATAAAAGAAACTTTACTTTGATTTGTAGCAAAGGCTAATATATATCTCCATTCCTACAAACAAAACAGCATATACCAGAACCTTGGACAATTAGCTGAAACGGGAATTAAGACGACCGAGCAACGTCTCGCACGGAATAACAGACTGTGGTAAGTCTACGGCATATACCAATCAGTATGCCATGACCGGCGTCTCAATTTACAAACTGACCAGTCCCATAAACTCGCCCCAGAATTATGCAAATGTACATACTAGTATTGCATTTTATACGCGGCATGGTCAGCGCTGTCCGGCGATCGCGCAGACGATAAAACCACCGAGTTAGTGGAATCCCGCCAAGAACGCTGACGCCAGAGAATGGTTCCGTAATTTGGCACTTTTATTACCACTGGGAATGGAGAACAATTAGGGATTTCTTCCGACTGGATGTTGATCAATGTCGCTACAGCTGATTTAGTCTGGCCAAGCACTTTTTAACCGCCGGTAAAGAGGCTCTTATGACGTAATAACACGGAACGATCCCGGACGAAGCAGACGGCTTGTCTGAAAAAGGTCGTTGTATAGTACTACATATTCATGCGCGTTCCCTTGCTTTACAGATCTCGACCATTTTGTCACGTGACCAATTTGCAGTAATTTCGAACTGGATATGATTTATTGTTTCGTGAGAGTGTTTTAACAAATAAATTGAAAATATGAAAAGCATGCTTTCGATATGATTTATTTTTTCGTAGGACTATTTTAACAAGTAAATTGGACTTATGAATAGCATTTAAAGGAAAGGATTGTTTGTTTAACGACACCCCAGAACATTGTTTATTTAGCGGCTATTAGGTGTCTGACATGTGGTATTGTGTGACACATGGTCTTTAGAGGAAACCCGCTACCGCCACATAGGTTACTCTCTCCGATTAACAACAAGGGACATGTTTTGTATTGTAAGCAACTGAATGAATTTAAAGACAGAATGTTTTTTTTTCAATAATATTGCTTAATAAATGCATTTCTTAAATTGTTTTATAAAGGACATCAAAATGAAGTGAAATTTGTCTTCAGTGTCACCAGCAGATACAAAACAAATTCTTTTCGATTTATCAAATGATATTTGCCCGTTTCGATTGTTAAGCTAATACTGAGCGAAAAAGAGGCATAACAAACATTAAAGAAAGTCAACTACAATATACGCAATATGATATTGCAAGCCAGCATCTTTCGCGTTTTTGTCTGTTTCTTAGGTAGTAATGAATTACATATTATTGTAGAACTAAATACAAGTATGCAACTCATGGTAGATAACTCCTCTTGATAACTGCACTATCGATACAACGTCAAATTCGATATAACGGTAAGATTTGTATAGAACCAACATGGCCGTTATAACGAAAGTAGATTGTACTTTGTCTAAAATAGTATGTTACAGAACATGGGCGAAAATCGCTTCAGTTATTTTAAACAAAAAGGGAGGGGGATAATTATATAAGCGTCCCCCTGACCAAAAAGTGGGAGGACGTATCCCCCACCCCCTCCGCGCTCCTCCATCTCGTAATTTATGCCCATGACTGTCTAAAATATGATGTTACAGAACGATAATTCATAATGTGTAAACCAGCAGTCTGTTATCCCTAATTCACAGTTTCACGTGCTGGTTTGTGTACAATTGTTGTCGTGTTTCTCGCGTAGGCCCTGCCTTGCGTTCGGGGCAGGCTAGCATACTCTGTCGCTCCGTAGCAATTTCACTGCTACCAAACGTTCTCATTGGGTTTAACATGATGCGTAAAAACTAGTCTAGTTAGCAGTTTGTCCTGAACACAACTATGCCTACGTTCTGTACCAAATAGCGGTCGCTCACTACACTAGTTTCTGCGTTTCGTGTTGAATCCAATTGAGAATATTTGGAACCAGTGAAATCACTACTTACCACTCACGAAGGCAAGCCAGTCCTGAACATTAGGAAAGTGGGGTGGGGGCGGAGTGGGGTAGGGGGGTCACAAGGGAATTAAACAATAATGCACTACTTAACATTGTTACTGTACGACTGCCAACACTTTAATTTTGTTCATTTTTTTAATTTTTTTTATTTTTATTTTTATTTATCATCATTATTATTATTGTCATTATTATCATCACTATTATCTTCACTATTATCATCACTATCATCATCATCATCATCATTATTATTATGATTATTATTATTTATGAACATGATTTGAAGATTCTTTGAAAAAAAACAAAGTAGGCTTTTTATAGTAAAGGAAGACTGAACTTTGGAATTTCAAAAAAAAAATCATGTTTTTTTTTCTGTTTCTTGATTTATAAATCCACTGGTTTATATTCCATCCCAGCTAGTGGTCCACACCTTGTATGACAATGTCGGTTGTGTGGTTATCGTACAAGTGGTGTATCTATGTTGGGGCACTAGGTGCCCGCTCCACCTCCTTATTTTGCGATTTAAATAACATAAAAAAAAATATATATATTATAGTTTTTTTACGTTTAAGAATCCGAGGATTTATTACTTTATCCCCCCTCCAATGGATTTTCTGGAACCGCCACTGCATATAATTATATTATTTAGACTGCTAAACTTCAGACTACTAAAAAAAAAGTTGCCTATTTCATATCAGTAGCGGATTCAGAGGGGGTCCGGACCCTCCTGTTCACGTATTTTAAATTTTTTTCATATATATTTTCTGAGTGGAAGAACATAAAATTAACCATTTCCCCCCAGTCCTGTTCCCCGATCACATTTGGACCCACCCACCCCCCTTTCAGAAATCCTGAACCCGCTCCTGCATATAGTATATGGCATTAGCGAATTGCTTCTGTTTTATTCCTCAAGGCTGTTGAATATTTATTCCCTCTCGGCTGCATGACACTTCAAAACGACTAATATTTTATTTCTTTTATCTACAGAAGCGTTAACTCTTTAACCTCAGTATCTCCGAAATAGTTAATATTTTAACCCCGGCATCTGCAAAGGAGTTAATGTTTTATCCCTGCTGTTTGTAAAAAGATTTCATGATTTATTTCCGCTGTATGGGAACAACTAAGATGAGCATTGCGGTTTGTGAAATTCTAGATGCCCTCGTTGATACTATGATGTGAGCACTCATGAATCATTGTGAAAATAGTGGTGAGACCATATGTCCCCAAAAGTGGAGAGTATTCTGGCCGGTTTATGAGGGGTGGGGGGTGGGGAACGGTTTCTCCCAAAATAGGAACATATTAAATGTATAACAGTCAGAAATTTGAAATTAGAAACCATTTGAGAGCGGTAGAATGTTCGTTTGAGGTGCGATTTTGGCTATTTTTGGTTCGAACCAGTGGTCCACAACTGGTGTAAAAAATTATGGTCCGTGCTGTTCTGTCTATGAGAAACGGATACAAAAGATTACTTGCTGCTAATCGGAAAGAGAATCCTGTGTGGAGGTAGCATGTTTCTTCTGTAGACCATGAGTCGCAAACACAATACAGCTGATACCCCACAGCCGCTGAATAAACAATGTCTGGGGTGTTTAATACAATAATGTGCAAAATACTAAAATGAAGTTAATTTTAGATATTCTCATTGATAATAATTTATTTATTATTATATACACATATGTATGTCAAATTTTGGTATTATCATTATTACTATCATCATCATCATCATAATTATTATCATTATTACTATCATCATCATAATTATTATCATTATTACTATCATCATCATCATCATAATTATTATCATTATTACTATCATCATCATCATCATAATTATTATCATTATTACTATCATCATCCTTATTATTATTATTAGCATTATTATTATTATTATTATTATCATCGTCTTCATCGTCATTATTAATATCATTATCATCATAATTATTATAATTATTACTATCATCATCCTTATTAGTATTATTATAGTTATTATTTTTAGCATTATTATTATCATCGTCTTCATCATCATTATTAATATCATTATTATCATCATAATTATTATCATTATCGTTAATATTATTATCATTGTTATTATCATTATATTATCATCATAATCATTATTATTATCATCATTATTATCATCAGTTATTATTATTGATGTTGCTGTTGTTATTATTATTATTATATTATCATTATCATCATTATTAATATCATTATCATCATCATAATTTTTATCATCATTATTATAATTATTATTATCATCATCATCATAATTATTATCATCATCATTATTATTATTATAGACAGGAATTTGGTATATCCGTAGGCAACAAATGTTCATCTCATCATTTTTCTCGGTGCACATGAATTACGATGACAGGGTGGTATTACAAAGGAATGTTGTCATTTTTATATGTACGGTACGGATATTTCCAGAATTCGGTGACATAATAATTAGGTGAAAGATGAAATGTTCTGTAAATAAATTATTCCAGGCGAAATGTAATTTCTTGTAAAAAAAACATATATATATATAAAAAATAATAATTACAAACACACACAGACACCCAAACACACATACACACACACACATACACACACAGACACACACACAGACACACACACATACACACACATACACACACAGAGAGACACACAGGCACATACACACACATACATACACACACAGACACACACAGACACACATACACACACACAGACACAGACACACACACAGACACACACACAAACAAACACAGAGACACACACACACTTACATACAGACACACAAACACACACAGACACACACACACACACACATACACACACACAGAGACACACAGACACACACATCCTCTTTGAAAATCTGGTTAGTGTATGTAAAAGATACCTTTTGCTGCTAATCGGTAAGGTATGGGCGTAAATCCCGGGGGTGACGGAGGGGGGACACGTCCTCCTCACTTTTTGGACAGGGGGGACGCCTATATAATTACCCCCCCCACACTTTTTGCTTAGAAAAACTGAAAATTTCAGTGAAATTAAAATTAAAATGCCTAAA
>JAULBS010001514.1:0-11581 GCA_032355785.1 Symmetromphalus regularis | reverse complement strand
TAACGTTAAAAACGAAAATAAAACATTCGGGCCTTCACAAACGCACCCCCCTAAAGAAAATCCTGAGTACGGGCCTGCTCACCTTATAAAGTATACAAAGTTAATAAATATGCCTTGATTGTTTAATTTTGTTATGGAAAAACCTAGCAAGTAACAGCTGGATTCTCTAATTCACCAATTTTTCAAGCAAATGCGACTTGTTTGGTTTTGCGTTGTCGCTCAAGATATAACCACAAATAGGGACTGACCAAAAATCCTGAGTGCATGATTGATAAACAAGTTGTGTACCGCTGGTCAGTCAGTACCCACTGATCCTTATGGAGCACTCATTTAGGGCTGAAAAGTAAAGTTTGTTTTATTTAACGACACCTCTAGAGCACACTGATTTTTATCTTATCGCTGGCTATTGGACGTCAATCATATGGTCATTCTCACATATGTATTTAGAAGAAATCCACTGCTGCCACATAGGCTATTCTTTCCAATAAGCAGCTAAGGTTCTTTTATAAGCACCGTCCCACAGACAGGACAGCACGTTCCATGACCGTTCATGATGAACCCATTGTGGACCACTGGCTGGAATGGAAAATAGCCCAAACAGTAAACGGGTCCACTGTGAATCATTCTGGGTGGAAGCCACTATCGAGATTAAATATCCTGTGCTTCCACCGAGATTTGATTCCAGTACCTACCAGCGGTGAGTCTAACAGTTTGGTAAAAAAGATAGGGGTGGGATGTTGCTCAAATGGTAGCATGTCCGCCTGTGAACTGGTCGGTCCTTCTGAGTGGACCCATTTGCAGTTTGGGCTATTTTCCATTTCAACCAGTGGTTCACAACTGATTCATCCAAGGCTGTGGGACGGTGCATATAAAAAAACCTTTGCTGCTTATCGGAAAGAGTATCCTATGTAGTGGTAGCAGGTTTCCTCTAAATAAATATGTCAGAATGACCATATGATTGACGTTCAATAGCCGATGATAAGAAAAAAATCAATGTGCTCTAGAGGCATCGTTAAATGAAACAAACTGTTGGTAGAAAAGATAAAGAAACATACACAGGGGTTTTCATTCCCTATTTTAGATTAAAAAATTCCAATATGAATGTAAAACATGTCAAACATTTTATCTTTTATAATTTAAAAATAGAAACATTGTGACAATTTTTGTGTGAAATGATGCTGAAATATCCCAAATCAGAGCCATGGACATACATACATGCAATGTAAAATTTCACAAATTGTAATTTATTTATATTTACCATCTGGGTCTGGGACAAATATTCTCTTTAATGAATGATAAACTCCAATTTTGATTGTTCCGTACGTTGCTTGCCGCAATATCGCTGGTGCTAATCTGTATTAAAAAAACACAAATACATCAGATATAATGTAATATAGTTATAATGTGTTAGTGTGATATAATTATGTGTTAATATGATGTAATTATGTGTTAGTGTGATATAATTATGTGTTAGTATGATATAATTATGTCTGAGTGGTATAATTATAATGTGATAGTATGATATAATTATGTGTTGGTGTGATATAATTATGTGTTAGTGTGATATAATTATAATGTGTTGGTGTGACCTTAATTTCCTAAAAATATGATTTAAAAAGAAGTGAAAATATTCTACAGCAATCTAAACCTCTTAAAATATTCAGTTAAGGATCAGTCATGGTACTTTGAAAATAATAATAAAACTACCCACCCACAAAACAAATAAAGATTGATGAAGTAAGTGACAGAAGCAGATACTTTCATGGATGTAGATCAAAAAATATATAGTTTTTTTCTATTTCATTTTTACTGTCATACAAAACAGTCTCAAATACTTTAATACTTTTTTTCAAATTCATTCTACATAACAAAAATCACTACCCCCACCCCCCAAAAAAATATTTAAATGAATAAACATGACTGACATTGGGATTTGAACCTGATGTATTTAGTGACGTAATTCTAAAATATTTTTTTTTTCACTGCATTAGAATCATTGTAAACAATACCCCGAGTATAAAGACTGGATTCCTTCTTCTTTGAATATTGTGACGAGAGCATGTATCATTCCACGGTATTTCAGCTTGGTGAGTCGCGAATCTATCACCTGACCCTGCACTTGCAGTCGTGTTTTCGTCAGGTCAATGGGAAACGTTCCTGAAAACAATAAACAAACATAAACCTGTACCCTCTCCTCTGTTTTATATCTTTTTTCATTACCCCAGTGGGCGCACATAACTGGGAAATATATAAAATATTTTCTCAGTGAAAAATATCACACTGGTTTAACAAGGCATTTCATTATGTCACTCTGGCCAAGAACACTGCCTGTACTAAACATGTCATTATAATTTTGTAAAAGTGCAAATGACATCACTAAAGTGAGAAAAAAGTACAAAGTAACGTCATCCATAACATTATGGGATAGCATTTTTCTAAACTGTTATGCAATTAGAATGTTTAAAGAATAGAATGATTAAAACCAATTGGGTTAATAAATAGAATATTAAACTCGTGAAATAATCTGAAAATAAATGGCAATTCGTTTAATATCCTCTATTTATTTTTGTTTAATGGGTCCCTTTGAGAATATTATTTTATTAATCACTGGCTGCTGGATGTCAAACATTTGGTAATTTTGACATTTAGTCTTCAGAGGAAACTGCTATATTTTTCCATTAGCAGCTACCATTTTTTTTATTGGTAGTAACAATCTTTTATGTATATTTTGCACAAATAGGACATATCACAACACAGCTTTTCAGTTTAGTAAACCAGATATGGACCACTGACTGGAATGGGAAAAAACAATTTAAAGAAGAAATAACAAAAACCCACCACACTCTGCTGCTACCGATGCCACTCCGCCATAAACGAACGGTCGCCAGTCACTCATTCCGTGTTGGACTCGCCCCAGGGGAGACAGCGCCTCCTCTCGGGTGATTTTAGGAATATTTACTTCGATGTCTTCCTCACTGCAATAAAACAATTCACCTGGATTACTATTTATTATCCATGCTATTTTATTACATACTTGTTTAATCAGACTATAGTAATAGGAGAATTTTAAGCGGTGCAATAATTTTTAGGAATATTTACTTCGATATCTTCCTCACTGTAATAAAACAATTCAAATGGATCACAATATCATTCATGGTACTTTATTACATATAGACAATAGTAATAAAAGTTTTCTTATGCCACGCATAAAGCTTCCTTTTATTATACTGTGTGTAATACACAGGGAATTCACCTTTTTATGATGTGAACAGTCTAATTATATGTTTTAATAAGGATTTCTTATATCAAAATTTAACACCAACATTTTGACATTTCGGCTTCCTGTAGTGTTTGTCGAGGAGAGAGGTTAGTGTTAGTAGGAGAGATGAAACCCGCTGCTGCCGCACTAATGTGGTATTCTTACTAATTAGCAGCAAGGATCTTTTATATGCACTATCCAACAGATAGGACAGCACAAACCACAGCATTTGATATATGGTTTTAAAAACAGTAAAACATATTAAAAGTGAATCTTAAGACCCTGAATCCCTTAAACAGGATTTTGAAGTTCACCCAAATAGTGATAAATGAGCTGAAATTAACTACATGCATATTATCTAAACTTCACAAATAGTTAAAATCATGGGCGTAAATTCAGGGCTGGTGGGGTGCCTGTATAATTATCGCTCCCACTTTTTGCTTCAAAAAATTGAAATGAAAAAACCTAAATAATTTGTTTTACCAGTATTTCTCTTTATTGTATCAATTAACACTTAAACATGTGGTCTAAGCACAAATATACCAAAGTACACAGGGGGTCTATAATGGTGTCAATCCTGAAAGATGGGGAGACACATCCCCCATTTTTGGATAGGGGGATGCTCCATCCCCCCCCCCCCATTTCCTGCAAGCGATTTTTGCCCTTGGTTAAAAGATTGTATCTACTAATCTATATGTCACTTTCGGAGCCTAAATGTTTCTGAGACCAAATGCACAAATTGGGCCTGGCCTGAAAGTAGAATTATCACCTCCCCTAGTTAAATGTAAATATTATTTTTTAAAGAATGAACATCTGCCACAACTGGATTTTAGCATTGAATACAAACTACATAATAACCATCATTGATTCTAGAAAGGCGGATTAACAATCAATAACAGGCAAACGTGTACATAATAGTGCTGGATAATCAATATGGGAATGTCTGTATATTATGGTGTTCCTTAAATTAATATTTATTAAGACATAAGTGAATGTATACATGTATGTCTATATATCTCATTGCTAAATCTTGAATACTTCAGTCCAAAATTTTGTACTTGCAAAACATCTACATATTAGGCTAACGAAAATAATAATATATGAGATTTGAATAATTATTTTCATACCAAATTTAAAAAAAAATTTTTTTTTTTAATTATTATGTACCACCTTATAGCCCAATAAATAGGGTATTTAGTACAGAACGAAAGTCTTACAACAGATCTACATAGAATTCAACGAAATACCTCGACAGCTTAATACACTTAAGAAAATAATTCTCAGTATTTGAATAACATTTTGTCACCGAGTTAGGTAATATTCTATAATACTGTACAGCAAAACGTAGAGTTAGCCAATATTCTATAATACTGTACAGCAAAACACAGAGTTAGCTAATATTCTATAATACTGTACAGCAAAACACCGAGTTAGCTAATATTCTATAATACTGTACAGCAAAACCCACTGCTTAAACTTAGTCACAAAATTTTCTTTCTGGTTGGTTCACACACAGGATAATTCATAAGATTTGATCTGTTATTAACCTAACAGTATATATTTATACTTAACTCATTTTCTTCTCTTTAGGTGTAGACAATTCGGTTAAACCTACATTTACTTTACTTATATATTTAAAGACACCTCTAGAGCACACTGATTTATTAATCATCGGCTATTGGATGTCAAACATTTGGTTATTTTGACATACAGTCAATGTGAGCCAGCCTCCGACAGGTTTTGAACCACAGGCTTCAGTTTGAGAGTCTAGTATCCTACAACAGGACCATTAAGGCTCACTACACTTCACTTACTAACCATTTCATAATCTTTGTATCTTAGTAAAAATATATATAATAGTCAGTGTTCAACATCACGAAGAGGTATAGTACTTCCTGATGTTTGAAATAATGTAATAAGAAGGGAGGGAAAAGGTATGAACACGTAATGGCAATCTGCCGCAAGACGTATAAACATGTACCGCTTTTTTACCAAGGTATAACTTGTAGAGTTTCACATTAGTTATTATAACAGTTATAACTCCATCAATAAAAATTGCGAAGTGATCAAAACATCTTTTAGTATTTTACTTTCATAACTGTGAAGTTCAACTTAATTTAAGTTCCGTTCGGGTGGTTCTACCCTTTGAGTTTCCTCTCTTAGAGGTCTGAATATCCCCTGACTTTTGTACAAGGAGGTCTGAATACCCTCATTTTTCCTGAGAATGTGGAACACTGAATGGTAGCAACATTTGAACTTATTAAATATTCTTATTTACTTATTTACTTTGAAAACACTTTTTTATTTTTTGTATAATGGATTTTCAAAGTAATTTCTATTGTTTCCAAAAAATATATATATATTTTTTTTTTAACTCATTCTGGCACCCTTTTAAAGTGTGTTTGCTTTCCCTACTGTTTGTTACGCATGACAAGCTTTCTTACATCTGGTATCACATCAAAACACAATGTTTTTCATCTGAACTACATGTAGTATCAAAATCTCACTTAAAACATTAAAGAAATTAATAATGTTCATGAAATATAACATTTTATCATTAAATAACTTTTCTAATATTATATAACTGCTATGGTAACAAAATGGCAAGTGAAGAGTAAACAAAAAATAATAATTAATAAAAGGAAATCTGTTGGTTTGTTCATAAAAACAAAATTTTTTAGTGAACCTCATTGGTCCAGAGGTAGAATGTTGGACTCTCAAGCTGATGACATTTGGTTCAAAACCCATTGGAGGCTGGCTCACACTTGACTACATGTCAAAATAACCAAATATTTTACATCCAATAGCCGATAGTTAATAAATCAGTGTGCTCCATTGGTGTCATTAAACAAAAAAATCCTAATATTTATTACAAAATTTACATAAAATTTTACTTTTAATGCTTAAAACTATTTACATACAGATATTTACCTGATGTTCATGTTTCCGGCCAGACACAGTCGATACAAACAGTGCTAACATACTGCTATACAAACTATGAATAAATCACACAAACACACACATACACCTGTACTACAGAAAACTATTGACGTATTGTTGAACCAGCTGTACATGTATGTATGAAGCAAGTTGACCCTAGTGTGACGAAGTACAATCTATTATAAAGTGACAAGATGTTTCAAACAAATTTTCAAACATGTCACGCACGCACAATGGTTCTGGAAAATCCCACTCATTGATTTGTTTTTTTACTGTATGTATAACAAATAAAATCCCATTATTAACTTCTTACTGTATATAATATTAACAGAGGTTTACTAGGTACAGAGAACTTGGGCATAAAACAAAATAAAATGTCACCTGACTCACATTAAAAAAGATAAAGAGTCACTCAAAAGGAAAGAATTGGGTTTAATGTCACCTTGACCCACACAAAATAACGATACTGAGTCGCTCAAGAGGGAAAAAAGTCAGTTTAACCACACCCCAATATTTGGTTTATTCAGCAACTATTAGGTAAAGTAAAGTTTGTTTTATTTAACGACACCTGTAGAGCACATTGATTTTTATATTATCATCGATTATTGGACGTCAATAATATGGTAATTCTGACATATGAATTTAGAAGAAATCTGCTGCCGCCACATAGGCTACTCTTTCCGATAAGCAGCAAGGGTTATTTTATATGCACTGTCCCACAGACAGGACAGCACATACCATGGCCTTTGATGAACCAGTTGTGGACCAATGGCTGGAACGGAAAATAGCCCAAACTGCAACTAGGTCCACAGAGAAGGATCAATCCAATGACCGACTGGTTCACAGGCAGACATGCTACCGTTTGAGCTACATACCACTCCCATCAACTATTAGGTGTCAAGACAAGTAGTGTTTTATGACTCATGGTCTTCAGAGGAAACCCACTACTGCCACATAAACTATTTCTTCCCATTAGCAGCAAAGGATCATTTACAGTTTATTTCTCATGAACAGGACAGCACATACCACAGTCTTTGATAAACCAGTTGTGGACTACTGGTTGGTGCAAGTACTCACTTTGGGTTGGAACTAGTAAAAATCCCATGCCTCAACTGAGATTTGATCCCAGTACCTATCACCTGTGAGTCAAACAGCACTGTCACGTGAACACACCCCCCCCACCAAAAGTCATGTTTTATTACATGTTTGAATAGGTCAAGAATGAACAGTAGACGGGGGTGGGTTGGTCAATTTTAGTGCTATAACAGACAGAAGCCAATATTTACTGTATACTGAACAAAACTAAAGTTTAATTCACTTCACAGGTGCACCTTCCTTATGACTTCGTTAAAAAAAAAATATATAATTATTTTACCTTCAATTCCCTGTAAATCCTTTGTTTGTAAGTGATCTAATTTTTTTCATTCAAATATCCTTTCTAAATAGTTCCTATAATCTTCAATCTAAAAATTTCCAATACGATTTTAACATTGAAACTTTTACCATTTTATCAATCAGAAGTACATGTATATATCGGAAATACGTGTGGGCTAGTCCAAAGTACTGTAGGGATATGCAAAATATTTTTAGTAACGTTTCAATGAGCTGGCTTGCAGTTTTTATTTAAAAAATAAGTACAAAACAAAATGTTTAGCCCAGTACAATACCATAGCAACGTCGACTGGCTTACAACTGTATAATTTGATAGAAAAGAAAAAGGTGAAACAATGTCACACCCGTAAACAAAAAATGACGTTTTCTGTAAATTTGCTAGAAAGCTCGTCTGCTGTCAATATGTTTTTCATTCGATTACAACATGATTAATAAGAAGTTTTAATTGAAAAAACTATTCCTTCTTTTCATATTAATGATTCGCATCAATTGACTAATTAGCAAATATTCCACAAACACACACCTCTTTCTGGTATTAGGTATACAGCAAATTCAAAACAATAACTATTCTAACACTTTAATAAAATTAAAATTATTACTTGGTTTCTGATGCCACACTGCTGCTTCCTTATCACCCCTTTTTCCTAACAGCCCCCTCCTGGATTTTTCCACTACTAAGGGAGCAGTAAACTATTATACTCTGTGCGAAACTTCCTGATTTCACAGAAATTATCTACAGAAATATTATAATAAAAACTTTTTCCTCCTATTGTTATTATTTTAACAAGTGCCAAACTATTTTTATAGAAATTATTAACAGAAATATTATAATATAAACTTTTTCCTGTTATTGTGTTACTATTTTACCTTGTGCCAAACTTCCTGTACTTTATAGAAATTATTAACAGAAATATTATAATAAAAACTTTATCCCTCTGCTATTGTGTTACTATTTTACCCTGTGCAAGACATCCTGGATTTGGAGTTGTCACATCTACGCTGTTGAATCATAGTGAATGATTGTAAATGATGAATCTGAGAACCGGAATGATTTTAACAAAATGATAGTCGAGTCCAACTTTCACTAAGCAATGATGTCGCCATGTTGCCAAAATATCTGAAGCAAACGTTAAATTAGTTTTTAATTAAAGCATGCTTTAATGACATACTATATTCTGAAAATGAAAAATGTGAAAATATATTTCATATGAAGCAGTAAGGCCAGATTTTTAAAAATATTATTCATTTCATGAACCCACCGACTACATTTTGCCAAATTAAAATAAAATTAAAAGTGAAAATTCACACTTATTTTATTTCTGTTGACTGTTCTGAAGGCTAGAAAAGTGAAAAAAAGGAAGAAAAAAACTGTGCCATTGTTTAAACTAAAATATTAAACTTACTCTTTGAAGCTGAATAATTTCTTTTCATAGTGGGTGAATATACAAGCATGCAGGAATACGACCAATAAAATGAGTAAAGTCGTCAAATTAATTTTATACCGAATTTTATTTTCCCCTCTCAAGACATTTTGTAACTTTTGTTTCCCTCCCTCCTACCCTATTTTTGAGGGGGCCTATGTTTGAAAAAATAAAAAACTCTGGACTAACTTTGAGGAAATCACCTAGCTCTGTCTATTTATTATGCTAAAGAGCACTAATGATAAAACTAATAACCGTAACTAAGCAGGGTATGAATTAAACATGAGACAGGTGGCCAGCACAATTATTATGTCAACAGGTTGATTAAGATTTTCAAATAAAACGGCAGGTTAGAACTAATGCTAATTTCACACCCTGATACATATTCATAGCATACAGTTATATTAAAAGCATGTTTGAAGCATTAACGATAAAATTTAGCACAATAAAAACACAATACCTTGTGAGTATAGCAATGCACTATAATTTCTGATTATGTGACTATCTACATTATTTTTTAATTATATGTACATTACAAATTAAAACTATTTTTAATCACATAATTTTTATAGTGGTTGAGTAAATATTTTTAATCAGACTTTTATTATGTACTGGTAAGTGTGTTGTAAGTTGTGTCTTGTATTGTTTTTAATAGTTTTTAATAAAATATGATGAGTGATTATCATGTATTGGCAGTTTAAAGTTTGTAGGTTTTGTTTGAAGAATCCGTCATATATGCACTAAAGTTAGAAATAAATATGTCATATTATTAGTGCAAATAACATGTATTTTTTGCATTAATATCATGATCATTATATTAATTTCAAGATCTACAGTATATCCCACTCCAAACTGAATACATATGCAAAACTAATTTCTCATTAAACGCACTCTACACCCTAAATCAATGCGTTATTGAGAACGTTATGCTAAAATAGATTTATTATTAATTCTAAGAACCTAGCTTTGGTAACGAGATTGGGATTACTGGATTAATTAATTTCACCTTCCATTGATACCTGTAACTCATTTCTTTCATCTGTGTTAGGCCAAAAAGTGATAGTCATTGTCAGTGTTTTCTTAGAGGTCTGTATTTTGATCAAAATGTTAACCATTTCTAATCATCCACAGGGATAAAAAATATATTTAAAAAAATATATTAAAAAATTGGGGGGATGGGGGGGTGTTTTGTTTAACGACACCACTAGAGCACATAGATTTATTAATCATTGGCTATTGGATGTGAAACATTTGGTTATTTTGGCACAGTCAAGTGTGAGCCAGCCTCCAATGTGTTTTGAACCACTGTCATCAGCTTGAGAGTTCCAACGTTCTACCACAGAAAATATCCACCGAGGCTCACTGGCTTTTATCAAAACAGAAACCATTCTTCTGCTGGTTCTACATGTGTGTGAATATATTACATAGAGAGATATCATTATTTTGTTTAACCTTTTATAAATCTCATGGGTGTTAGCAGAAAATGTTCCAAAGATAGAAAGGCAAACGAGGGAGCATAGTGACCTTGTTGGGGGAGGGGGTAGGGCCCCTTTCCACCAGGTGAGAGGTTTTTAGATATTCAAAAGTGAAATGATGCTCTCTGGTGCAATCTGGGAGTCAATTCCAGCACTTTCTATGACAGCTTTATAACACGATTTCATTGGCTAATTTGTATCGACAGCATTAACTATAATTTTTTGGTGTTAAGGCCACCACCACACTTTCCTTACATACATGTATTTAATGAATATTAACACCATTTTGCATCCATTTCGTGAACTGGTATTATATTTTTAAAAGACGAAATTACATCTGAAGATGGAAATTTGATATCCATGAAATCTGTTCTATCCATACTGAAACTGGGTTAAGTGTTTTTTTAGTTTTATCAATTAATTGACTTAACACCGTCTATATTAATTTTAGCATATCATTCCAGACATACTTAGCTCAGTTTAGTTCAGCTGATAGAACATTTAAATCAGGTGTTTTGGTCATAGAATTGAACCCTATGGTGGACTTTTCACACATATCTAATTTTAACCTACATTTGTATTTAAAATTAGATGTGCAAAATATAATCAAAATCTGTTCACATAATTATGGCAGACACAGTCGTTTTACTGTCGTTCCATGATGGTAATTTTAAGAAAATTAACAAGCTTGCAAGTATATATATATATATATTTTTTGTTATTGCCAGGGGTGGAGGGTGGCATGTGGCCCTTGAGTACCTTTTTGAGATGCCCCTGTTTAAACAGGTGCCACGTTTTCCCTGAACGTAACTCATTCTTCTAAAAGCCCGTAGTCACAGAAACGATTCAAAGTGAGGACATCGGTAAGGTTTGACTTATTGGCTCTTACAAAATAAAAAAGGGAGCTGGATCTAGCTCAAATGGTAGTGTGTCTGCCTGTGAACTGGTCGGTAGTCGGATCGATCCTTCTCAGTGGACCCATTTGCAGCTTGGGCTATTTTCCATTCCAGTCAGTCTTCCACAACTGGTTTATCAAAGGCTGTGGTATGTGCTGTCCTGTCTGTGGGACAGTGCATATAAAAGATCCCTTGCTG
>JAULBS010001492.1:0-11582 GCA_032355785.1 Symmetromphalus regularis | reverse complement strand
TATATAAATTAGTCTGCATCAAAAAAGTGCCACTGAGAATGAAAACCTCTGCGACAATCTTCACGACACTACCAATTACTGTGGGCAGTTTCATAGATTTGCATACAACTACTCCATGCTCTATTTTAATAATACAGAGAAGAATATTATTTAGAGCACTTGAACATGAACATTTGATCAAATTGTTACATCGAATTTGGCCTACATCCTCTTAAGTGTCTCTTCATGTTGCTTCCATCAGAAAAATTGCGGCCACACTGAGGACAATTAAAATGTGTATTTCGTCTGCAAATAGCTTTTAAATGTCTCATCAAGTTACTCTTCTCATTAAACTCTTTGCCACATTCAGGGCATTTAAAACGCTCACTTGTACGTCTGCAAACTCTTTTCAAATGTCTAGATAAGTTACTTCTCTCATTAAAGCGTTTGCCACATTCAGGACAGGCAAACTGTATGTTCCCATGGAGACTTTGTTCGTGTCGGCGTCTGTGTGATTTGGTGGAAAAGCCTCTACCGCAGATATTGCAAATGTGTCTCAAAGTGTCGTTATCAAAAGAATCATTATTAGAAAAAGTCTGTTCCCTCCAGTCCAAGTGGGACCTGAAAAAAGGAAAACAATAATAGCTAGGTCGGGCTTATGCAGTTATAACATCATATTTTACCATCACTGTATGACGGGTCCAAAAAATGAAACTGAACAAATGAAATAAGCTTCAATTTGAATTGAAACATGTTCCATCATTAGAGATCAGTCATTTACTTCTACAAAATTTGTTTAAAAATCAGATTGATCAATGAGGTAACACTATAGTCATTTTATCAATGAAAGGTTGGAGATCATTTCATAAATTCAAGACAAACTAACACGATTCACAAAATTCCATTTTCCCAACAGGGTGGTTAACATATGCTCGGGAATTATAAACAAAAAAAGTAAAATTAAGACCAGAGCCTGTGCATGTAAAACTTTTGAAGTCCACACTCAAAGCTTAAACTATAAAGTAAAAAAGTACTTTGTATTTAAGATTCGAGTCCTAAGACGAAGTTGTATATCATTGACAAACAGCTGAACGTATCTCACCCCATGGTGGCACTAGATAAGAAAGTAGCTAGGTTGTAACAATACATCAAACTATCAATACACTGCAATAGTCAATACTGCAATAATGCAATGACAGTAAATTCAACTATCAACAACTATCACAATTTTTTGTCAACTATTGACAGTTTCAGTAGTTAAAAACATTGCATATTTTTTCTTCATGTATTACAAATAATGCAAAATGCCACAAATTGACTAGTAACAAACAGTTTTAATACCCACACAGCAATAATACTGTATATGTGCATACTGATGAGCAAAACAAAGTATGCCAATGAAATAGTCCGACAAAATAAATAAACCATTTGTAGTATAACTTTTGAATTTAATGAAAACACAGAAACAGTTGCAGGCTGATACAAGTATGGAATAATTTAATAGCTACACTGGTAATCTTTCTAACAACAATAAACATGTTACAATGTGTATTTTCTATACACATATATAACAATAAACATGTTACAATGTGTATTTTCTACACACATATGTAACAATAAACATGTTACAATGTGTATTTTCTACATACATATGTAACAATAAACATGTTACAATGTGTATTTTCTACATACATATATAACAATAAACATGTTACAATGTGTATTTTCTACACACATATATAACAATAAACATGTTATATATGTATGTAGAAAATACACATTGTAACAGAAAAGAAACCCATCACTTAAAAAAAGAAGCACATTTTAACCAAATGTCACTTTTTAATTTAAGTAACTTTAAAATTATAGTTGTATTTTTCACTTCATCTTTCCTGGTTAGGTTAACACAAATGTATAACCAAATTTCATACACATTTGGGAAACTTTGTGACTGTATTGTTAAAATGGTAAAATGAGAACAGCATGTTAATGTAAGTTCTGTGAGCCTGAACATGATGAAGTACTAAACTGTTATTCAATGAATTCAGAATACATGGATATTTCTGAGGACTGTGTTAGGAAATTCCCTTCAGTCTTTGCCAGATGATTGTAATAAATCAAGAATATTTAGCGCTACCAAACAAGAATACACCTTTAAAGACCAAGGAAAAAGTAATCAATCTTATATCCGTTATATTGAATATAGTATTATAAATTAATTCATACATTAATTTGGTTGAACAAAAACATTTAATTATCATTTAAAACAAAAATAATAAAGGAAGCAAAAAATGTAACGACATTAAACAGTTAATAGTAATGTCTATACGCTGATTTGTTTTGGTCCAAAAAGTATGCCAGAGATGTCAAATTTTCCCATGTAAAGCTATGCTGCTATTAAGAATTTGATAACTATTCAACACATCAAAATTAATTGTTCTAACAAGTATTGATCACACGTTGGGAACCTCCTAATATTCAATTTTATATAAATAAAATGTTTAACATGCTTAAGCCAATTTGTGTGCAGAGAAAAATAACTGCTGAAAGGTATCATTCTGTTATAGATTCAGATATCACTGGTGCCTCCAATATCACAGATATGTCGGAAACAAGGGATGTTAAGTCATATAACAAGCTATGACTGAACAAAATTTAAACATCTAAAACATATAATAATTATATATATTTAATTTTTGATTTAGATTTAATCTATTTTAATAGGGTGTATAGATATGTATGCACAAATTCATCTAAAATGGCATTATGTTTCTATTGTCCTTTAATGTTTTACCCAGTTTTGTTAGTTTGATGATGCAAGATAAAACATTTCATGTTGCAAGCTGCTGGTCAAATGAACCTATTTTTAAGTATGATGATATATCTGAAATTGTAATTCAGTTTTCTCTTCTTTTTTTTAAATCACTTGACTTAATCATTTGTTGAGTTCAGGCTTTGGTAGACTGAAACATTTATGCTAGCACACAACTTACCGATGTACACTGTAAATGTGTAACTAATACTAACCATTTCTTATTATCCCAAAGCTTAACTAGTTTTGATGTTGCATGTGTGTGGCATATCTACAATGCTGTTTGAAATGTCGCATGAGATTGCTTCTTTCATTAAATTGTTTCCCACAACCAGGACAAGTGAAAACCACATTTCTGTGTATACTCTGTTCATGTCGGAACAAACTGCCTTTTGTGGAAAAGTCCTTGCGACAAATTTTGCAAATATGATGAAAACGTCTGCAACCAATATTGCCATCACCAGAACACTTAGGCTGGCTTTGGTCCCTGAGCGATCTGAAAAGGAAAGGAATTATTCTATGAAGAACAGAAACTAAAATTTTACTGAAACGATGTTAAACTGAATGCAAACACTTATGGTCAAAAGGATAGATCTACACAATAGGTTCGACATAGCTAATTTACATAAGCAAATATGTCATAGTCTGCACTCACAACTCATCATGATGCTGATACCAAGGGTTCGCAAAATAGATATTGAAAACTCCTTGGATCCGTGCCAAGTATATATAATTAAAGACAGTAATTTAGTAGCAAGATATGCCAGAAAATATTAAAATGTCATACATTGTTTTTCTAGTTTCCTAAACAACCAATTTCATGACAATAATGTTACTTGTAGTCTAAAACTATATTTGAAAATTACAGTATAATATATCTAATATATCCATTCAGTTTTACTCAGTTCGTAATTTATTAAAGAATTGCAAGATTGTTCATGACTTGTTTTGTTCCTTTATCAGTTAATCACTATATATGTTGGTGTTTACCTATTCCACTAGCTCTACACAACCTGTTATTTATCTCAAAAAGGCGATGTTTGCTTTGGTGCCAATGTCCTTAAACAATAAATAAATAAATATCCCAAAATAACTGTTATACATTACAACTCACAAAACCAACAAAACAAAGTCAAAATATTTATTCTGAACTTCACATAATATATTAAGAACATCAAAACAATGTTTTTCACAACAATAAAAAACAATACAAGAACTACAATAACATTAAACTTGTCTGAGTTGTCTGAAATGACATTAACATATAAACAAAACATATAAGGTACAGAAGATAATCAGACAAAAAGTGAATTGCAGTAGCAGGTTTTACATAAAATGAGTCAATGAGGTGAAGAAAAAAATTAGTAACAGAAGAGTTAGTAAAAAATGTTGATCAATATAAATAGCAAAGAGTACTTTAACAACATAACAATGATACACTATCGAACTTGTGACTGGTAGGTACTGGGTATTTCAGCTGAGGAGTGGAATTTTAAAACTCGGGACCGGTTCCAACCCCCAGTGAGTGCAATGCTCTACAGGTAAGTATACACCACTTACACTGACCAGAGGTCCACAATTGGTTTATCAAAGGCTGTGGTTTGTACTACCCTGTCTGTGGGATAGTGTATATAGAAGATTCCTTGCTGCTTATCGATATAGTAGTGACACTAGTATGGCGGCAGCAGGTTTCATTCCACCTAGTAACACTAACCTGACAAACAGCACAGGAAGCCAAGTTGTTTGTCAAGGACAGAATGCTTGAATTTTAATTGGATATATTCACAAAAATAAGTACGATCAACCAACCTAACAACACAAACATCTCAAGTTAAGGGTGAAACAAACATAAAGGACTGATTTTTCATGCCTGGATTATGAAACCTGCAGGTTATTCCTGTGTTAAATCATTGCTTATTTGAATTGTTTCATGTGCACAGGTTTCAGTAATACGAGGCTAATACCAGGTTACAATTGTACTATTTAATATAACCTTAGGTGTAGGTTAAGGTTTTCAGCGTCTTTTATAGTCCATGGTTAACCCAAGTTTCAGTATAACCTGGTGTTACTTAACTCAGAGATGAGAAACAGGTCCAAAATGTTAATCCACCAATACAAACAGCTGTCATAATAAAACACTAGAATCATTCACAAATTCTGTAAACATGTTTTGTTTCGTATAGTTTAATACTAGTTGTAAAATATCTGATAATTCAACACACTAGAATAAAAAAAATTCACAGCCATTTCTGAAAAATATTAGATTTATATGCATTTATAGAGCTATTTCCCTCTATTCTGCTAAAAGCCAAAAACCGCAATGGTTTTATAGATACTGAAAACACCTTGGATCTGCACCTAATGTATACAATTAAAGACAGTAATTTAGTAGCAAAATTTATGAAAGAAAATATTAAAATGCCATACATATTTCTCAGTGAGGATGTAATAAAAATCAAACAACCTTGTAGTAATTACAATTTACTAAATAATTTAAGTTACAAAGGTATCTATGCTACCTACATTCCAAACACGACATTTTAATAAAAACAGTAATTATTAATATTTGTTAGCCTCTGTAGTCCAGTGGTAGAACGATGGACTCTCAAACAAAAGAGTGGTTCAAAACCTGTCGAAGGCTGGCTCACACTTGACCATGTGTCAAAATAACAAAATGTTTGACATCCAATAGCCGATGATTACTAATTCAATGTGCTCTAGTGGTGTCATTATTATTAACAGTGTACTGTTCATGATGATCATAAGAATATAACCCATTTCATATTACATTATACCAGCCGATGATAGAAAGCTCTTTAAGGTTTATGTCAAGTATCTCATTCTATGGGTGGTATAGTCAGAGCAAACATAATATAAGATTGCAAGGTTACAACTGGTTTACAAAAGAAGCACACTGCTAATTTGTATTTGCTACAAGGGTCTTTTATATTCTCCACAATGAAATTTCATCCAGCAAGTGCTTAGTTGTTTTGCTTTTAATTCCTGTGTTTGATGACAATTAGCTTTTGTCCATAAATATGTTGAACAAGTCATGTGGCGACATACAATTCTATTTCCTTTTGACAAATCTGCAGTATATTTTATATGTGTCATGAAGTTACTTCTTTGGTTAAACATTTGCCACAATCAGGACAGGTGAACTGCAATTTGTCGAGAATACTTTGAACAAGTCGTGTGGCGTCATACAATTCTATTTCCTTTTGACAAATCTGCAGTATATTTTAGTATGTGTCATGAAGTTACTTCTTTGGTTAAACGTTTTGCCACAATCAGGACAGGTGAACTGCAATTTGTCATGAATACTTTGCTTATGTCTCTGGACATTGCCTCTTGTAGCAAAACCTTTCCCGCAAACATTACAAAAATTCTTGAAGATCTTTCTACCAAGACTATCACTGCTTGACCACTTAGATTGGCTCGTGTTTCCGTGAAATCTGAAATGGCAAATAAATCATTCCGTTGGTATTGGAATAGAGTAACAAATCAATCGATACAGCATACCAATAAAAACAATTCGTGCAGGCTTGTGGAATTTACTGTCTAATGGAGTTAGGTATTACTTGAAGATTTGTTGGCATGTTTACAATATATTTTGAAATGTCTCATGAAGTTGCTTCTTTGGTTAAAAGGTTTTCCACAACCAGGACACACAAACAGTAAGTTGCCATGTATGCTTCGCTTATGTCTTTTCATTGTGCCACTTGTAGCAAAACCTTTGCCACAAATTTTGCAAATATGCTCCAGTTTCCAGTTACCAACCCTATTACTGCCTGACCACTCGAACTGGCTCCTGTTCCCATGATATCTGAAATAGGAAAGGAATTTCTTTGTTGGTTTTTGAAAAAAAGCACAATGTTAGAAATGGATAACTTATAAAAGACATTTCTGTGATTCTTGATGCTAAAATGATTAGAGACATTTTAGTTCAAACACATTTTGGTACAAAAAGCAGCATGTTTGCAATACATCCACTTATCAATATAAAGATGTGATGAACATTCTTCATATTGTCCTTTTAACTTATCATTTAAAATGTTCTGTATGATAACACTATGACAAAAGGTAACATACACTAAATATCATTTTATGTACACATCTTCTCCATACATAACATATTAACGATACATCTAAGAAACGTACACTTCTACAACAGAAGATCTCCTAGAGCTTAGAATGTTCTGAGTGGAAAACTACCATTAATATCCATCTAGCACCAGATTTCAGTGTCCAATGATAGTGATTATGTAGTAAAGTGTTTATATTCAAGATGTGCAAGCACAAAAGTTGAATTTTTTAAAGATTCTTTCTTCTTTGTCAAAATCTAACTCATTACACAACTGCATGGCAGCTTGCTAGGATGTCTAGGCACCTCTAGTACAGCAGGGTTTTACCTGAGTTTTATAAAAGAAGGGTCCCGGGATTCACTTCTTTCTTTTCTGATGGTCCCAACCTAAAACCTAAGGGTCCACAACTTAGTCAAGAGTTGCAGAAAACAGATTTTGCATTAAGAAAAAATATTTATTCTGTCTTAATTTTTATATTGAATAAATAAATTCTTTTTTATGTCACTAAAATGTCCCAGGACACCCTCCATCCCACCCCCTATTGTTTATTCATGCCTGAGTCGATTATATTTATAACCAAAACGTTTTGATATTTTTATGAGAGTCCCATGGGTGCAGTGTCTCTGATTTTAAGGGTCCAGATGATATTTCATTGTGTCCTTTTTTCAGGTTTTGCGAATCCGGTAAATCTCTGGTACAGTTTGTTTTATTTAATGACATCACTACAGCACATTGATTTATTAATCGTCTGCTATTGGATGTCAAACATTTTTGACTCCAGCATGTTTTGAACCACTGTCATCAGCTTGAAAGTCCAGACATTCTACTACTGAGGCTCACCCTCTAGTACAGAGTATCATGGCTGGAAACTACAATTTCTTATGAACTAAAACTTAGCACCAGCTTTCTGAACATATTTGCAAGACATTTTGAAATGCCTCACGAAGTTGCTCTTTTGGTTAAATGTTTTCCCACACCCTGGACAGTCAAACTGAATTCTCTCATGCAGACTCTGCTTGTGACGCATCATACAAAATCGTTTGGCAAAACCTTTGCCACAAATGTTGCAAAAGTGTTGAAGCGATTTATCACCGGAATTGCCAACATTAGAGTTCTGACCTTGGCTGCTGCCATCATGGAATCTGAAAGGAAAATAAGTACCATGTTGGTATGTGTCAAAGTTGGTGTATAACTAGAAAGGTTTATATCAACCATAAGCATGAATCTGGTACACACAAATTATGTAAATGCACAAGAATCCTCTGAAGAATATTGGAATATTCAAACTCAAGTAATAATCCCTTGAGAAAAACAATTCTAAAGCATATTTTAATATTAAATACCTAGCACAATAAACCAATGGACACAGAGCAGCAATATTCAACTACATATGACACAAAGGGATCTTCCTGTAATATGTAGTTGTACAAATAAAAGACAAGCATGTGTTCCTTATAATCAAAGAGGTTGCAGTAAAATGTTATTAGTCTTAGTATGCCTTTTAAAAGTGGTTTTAAACCAAATGAAATGGCTTCTTGTCAATAATACATCCTTATTAAACTGAAATGAAGACAAAATATGAAGAACAAAGAAAAGTTGATGCCTCACAGTATTGGCAATATTAGTGAAGATTCAACAGAAAAAATCCCTTCTGAAGTATCTTCAGGTACTCATCAACATGTTGCACAAACTCAACCACAAATATACAAAGATAACCAGTTTGAATCCATTGTAACAAATAGATAACATTGCTTTAGACCAGTCATTCCCAAAGTTGGCAGTACTGCCCCCCTTGGGATAGTGGAAAGATCCAGAAGTATGGCAGTGTGGCATCAGAACCAAGGAATAATAATTAAAAAAAAATATTTAGTGTTAAGATTAGTTGTTGTTTTGAATTTGCAGTATACCTATAAACAAGAAAGAGGTTCCTCTTTGTATATGTGGGTGTATGGGGAGGGGACAAGGGATGTGGCTGGGAGCCAAAGGCATGGCAGCCCGATAAAGTTTGGGAACCACTGAATTAGAAGACAAACTATTTATGTGTGATGTTGCAAGTTATTGGTAAATTTAAAATTCCACTAAGTAACTGAATGGTACTTCTTTCTTTTTATCCAGTTACAAATGTATGGTCTAATAAAAATAACTGTTTCTGGAAACATACTGAATTTGTTTTAGGTAAGATTGATGCAAGTTATTATCAAGGAATTTTAGACAACGAATAAAAAAAAAAATTAATAATGAAATAAATAAATATTAAAGTGGCAACTTTTCTTTCAATGTGCCTGAAATAAATATATTTTTAAATTATTATTCCTTTAGAATATTTGCACATATTTGGTTGAGTATAATCATATATTTTTTTACTAACTTTATTCAGAAATGTATTAAGGAACATAAATAGTACAAAAACATAACAACAATGTTCAGACTTGTATTTTATTGGAGATAATATAGCAATATATAAACAAATATTTAACAGAATTGCCAATCCACAAACATTGTCACAAGTCTTGATGTGTATAGCATAATTACGTAAATCAGTTTATTACCAACCCAACAGTATAAATGTTTAACTCTGAAAACCTTTTTTTTTTTTCAAAAAAGAAAATCTTTTACGAATGTACAAAATATTAAAAAAAATCTTTTACAATGTAACTAGACAACATTAAATGTGCATCCAAAATGCATGATTCAAATACGAAATGTTTTCAAAAGTATTCTATATATCCAAATAGAACTAAAATTAATAAAAATGTTATTTAGCATATTTCCAATATTATGCTCCATTAATTTATAATGATTCATGAGTTTTATTAACATCACTTTAAAATATGTGTTAACAGTTGAATAGAAGCTAATTATGATAAACATGAATAATGAGTAAACTCCAGTGTTCTAGTGGTGGAACATCAAACAAAAGCTGAAGAACGTGGTTCAAAACCTGTTAGAGGCTAGCTCCAACTTGTCTATATGCTAATAACTTTTTTTTAAAGTTTAGCATCCATTAACCAATGATTAATAAATCAATGTGTTTTATTGGTGTCGTTACACAAAATAAAGAGTCTTATTTGCAGCCAGACAAAAATGTATTGTCTTCGTCAGACTGCAGCAGAGAGAATCATCCTCTGAAACATTTACAAATTGTGAACATCAAATCGCTACTTCAGAACCAAAAGGGTGTAAGTTGGGGTAGCAGATAATGGGGAAAAGGGCCCAAAACTACTAGATGCTAGTGAAGAGAGCCAAAAGGGTGTAAGTGCTTAACACAAGATAAATGTGGGATAGATTAAGAAACCTCCATACAGCCTTTGTGTACCAAATACAGCTCACTTAGAGGCATTCAGTGATACCATTAGGTGCCAAACCCAGACTTACCCTTTTGGTTATGAAGCAGCAAAATGTACATTAATCTCTTCATAATACCGCAAGGGCTATTTTAACTAAGTCATTATGACCTACATCACTGTTGTCAAAAACATCATGCATACTGGTCTGACAAGTCATTTCAAAAGATTTATAACTCACAATTAAAAACTATACTGAATTCAACCCAATGGTTATTATTATGCTTACAGTTCAATCATTCCAGTATAAGGAAGGACTTAGCCCCGATGTACGGTGTATTAAGGTTTGATGGATCATTAAATCAATAATCTGCTTGTACTATTTCTCATTCTAGTCACAAATGGTGCCATTCTAGTCACGAATGGTGCAACAAAGGTCATGGTGTATGCTGTCCTGTCTTAAAGTGCATTTAAAAGACCAGAAAGTCGTCTATGTGGTGGTAAGAAGTTTCTTCTTCATACTAATCACACAATGTGTTGAAGTATTGTTAAACAATATTTTCCGGGATGAAAGATTTCATTGCTTTACAGTTAAGTTTCAAATGGCGCATTAGATTACTCTTCTGGTTGAACTTTCTACCACAGCCTGGACAGGCAAAGGCAACTTGCTGGTGCAGACTCTGCATGTGTCTCAGGAGATTCCCACGAGTTGTGAAATGTTTACGACAGATGTGGCAGACGTGCTCTGCTGTTGTGTTAAGATCATGAGCACTCCACTGACTGGCCAAGATTGAAGGAATATTCTTTTGCTTGTCTGATCTGAAAAGGAAAGCATGCCAAAGTGGTTGAGTCACAGAGCAGATTCAGACAAGCTGCCATATTGAAAACAGATTCCAATGTCAAGGTCAAAATGTACTTGTATTACTTCCTTGGTAAAAACAACAACAAAAAACCAACAAAACAAGTTACAGGTTTAAGTCAGAAGATTAAAAACAATTATAAAAGTCTGATGGACAAGAAAATAATGCCAAGACTCAAGACAGAAAATGTTTGAAATGCATTGACTTGGCTATGTCATGGATTGAAATTTCTTGGTGTTCATCTGACTAATAGTTTTCTTGTATGCCATCATAAAATACACAATTATCAGTACTCCATGCAGTGGTTATCTTTTGTATTAAATTATATCTCTCCTATGTAATTCAATAACTTGAAAAATTTAATTATAACTCCTGTACAACATTAAACAAGATTTAAAATATTTACAAAGGAAATAAGTTTGCAGAAAAACACTTATGTCATTCTACAAGATTTAAAAAAAAAGTTGTATCCTATATATATTAAGGTAAAGTTTGTTTTATTTAACGACTCCTCTAGAGCACATTGATTTTTATCTTATCATCGGCTATTGGACATCAATCA
>JAULBS010001481.1:0-11582 GCA_032355785.1 Symmetromphalus regularis | reverse complement strand
ATCAGACGACATAAAAACAACGCAGACGACATAGAACACTGAAATCAGACGACATAAAAACAACGCAGACGACATAGAACACTGAAATCAGACGACATAAAAACAACGCAGACGACATAGGAAATTGACAGAACGAGGTTGATAGGATTGGAATCACAAAGCGGATTAATTTGTAATGGCAGGAGAAGAAATTGGAAAATGTATCGTTATATGAATTTGACGACAATGCACGCAAGAAGAATATCCATTAAATCTAACGACACCAGGAACAGCAAACCGAAATATACATACCATTGTTCTGAATTGACTGATTAACATTAAGACTATCATTGCGACACTAAAACACCAAAGTTTTCAGCTAAACAGAACTATACCCAACCATATTAGGAACAGCTCACGAAAATATCATTTTTAAAAAATGTATGGAGAATACATTATAAATCAAATAACATATAAATATATTAAAATCAAAAAGTTTTGTCAATAAAATATTTAATGTTAAAAATAAGTCTTTCATTAATAAAAAAATGTGTATGAAATTATAATTTTTACAATTTCCAAAGCTTTTTATTTTATTGTCATATAACCTTGTGAACAGAATAGTTTAGAATAACATTATGACAATGTGCAGGTAAGGAAAACAATACCAACTATACTATCTTCATTTTGTAATGTCACTTACAAATACATGTATTATAAACATATTAACCAGCTGTCTTATTTAACATGATCAATGTTTTATTGCCAAAAGTAAGCATATCTTTCTTCACCAGAGATGAGAAACAGAATGTAACTCAGTTAGAATATCCGCCTTCAGTGGACGCATTTGGACTTTTTCTCTTTCTAGCAAGTGGTACATGTGTAACAAAGACCTGTCTGTTGAAGAAGGCTTATACCGTATCCATTGCTTCTATTTACAAATAAAAACCTATGTAGTTATAGCAGGTTTCCTCTGAAGACCATGAGTTGCAAACACTATCGTTTTCGCTTACCCCAACAAGTTGCAGTCCTCATTAAAGTGTGATGCATCCTCTGAAAGCAAGATACATTTCCTGGCCTGTACAGATTTACAGTTCTCATCACGAGATATCTTTCTTGGCCTGGTAAGATTTACAATTCTAATCACAAGATATCTTTCTTGACCTGTACAGATTTACAATTCTCATCACAAGATATCTTTTTTGACCTGTACAAATTTACAATTCTCATCACAAGATACCTTTCTTGGCCTGTACAGACTTACAATTCTCATCACAAGTTACCTTTCTTGGCCTGTACAGACTTACATTTCTCATCACAAGATATCTTTCTTGACCTGTTCAGATTTACAATTCACGTCACAAGATATCTTTCTTGACCTGTACAGATTTACAATTCTCATCAAGAGATATCTTTCTTGGCCTGTAAATATTTACAATTCTCATCACGAGATGTCTTTCTTGGCCTGGTAAGATTTATAATTCTCATCACGAAATATAGTTTTGGATTTAATTGTACTTATCAGGGACTCATTTGAACGGTTCCTTATAAAATGTTATTATAAAAATATATTCATTACGTTTGATGTTTTTATTTCTTTTCGTATAACCGTCAACACAGCTAATTCACAGTCTTTTACAACTAGCCTCCTGAGATAGAATGACCAACGAACTCGTCATGTGATTGGGTCGGTTTCAAACTGTTACTAAAATTGTTTCTCCAAGGGTTCGGGTTTCCAAAAGATAGAAGCTATCACACGATTGAACATTTTCCGAAAATTGTATCACATCTTCATTCCGACAATTTTACTAGCAATTTGTCTGCAATCAACCTCAATGGTTATTACGAACGAATTTGATTCAAGATGCTTGTGTAATACGTTTGATCACAACAACAGACAGCAGCAATTAATTTCTCAGATCTTGAGATGAAGAGGTTGGCATGAGAAGCGTGGCAGTAAAACGTTAGAGGTTCAATAACAAAATGTTCCAATTGTATCCATCAATTTGTCAGAGCTGCTGGTGATTTAGCTCTATTACTTCAAATGCATCATTGACACCTCTTGGAAAGACAGCGCCATATTAAAAAAAAAGTGATGGGACAATATAAAAATCATGTAACAATATATTTAATCTGCTACAGATTCCCTGCATTCAAGTAATGTTCAAAATCCTACTACTAATTATGATGATGATATAAATTATTTTTACTTGCTTATGTTAATTGAGGTTGCTCTCATTAGCTCCATAATCATAGTCCAGGTATCTGGAGTACCTGTTTTTATACCATTTTCTCCTCGTTTGTATAGAAACATGAGCTCAATCCTCAAATTCCCATCCTCTTTCCCTCATGTTCCACCTTGACTATCCCAATAACGCCATTGTAATGTCTGTTCCCGCTAGAGAACACCACAACATTCTGTTTTGTGGTTGGGCGAAGACTATCTTGTCGCGACGTCGACCAAGGCTGCGCTTATAACTGGGATTTGAGTCGGAGACTTGCACGGTTAGATATGCAGCTCAGACTTGATTATTCAAGGTTTTAATCTTGAAAAGCGTGTCCTGAGACGGTTTTTGAAGATTATTATTGGTTACAGTTTTACCCTTTGATAAAGCTACTCTTGCACCCACGTAGACTTGGATCTGAAATTTGGAACACCACCATCGGCAGTCTTCTGATGTGAAGACTAACGACTGCATAGGTATGTAGCCCAGGTTTATATGACAGCATAACGTCAACGCTCCGGATCAGTTACCGGTCGCTCGCTAGGCTAGTTTTTGCACTTCATAATAAAGCCATAGAGAACGTTTATGTGAAATTATTTTTAGTAAAGTCCCACGATATACCAGTCATGGAACAATAGCTGGTCAGAAGATAGCCGAATATATGTAGGGAATTGATCCTTCAACACACGGGAGCTATGTCAATTACCAGATCTCCTTCTATAAAGCTACGATTATATCTTGGTGACTTTAGATCTTGTTTAAGGCACCTAACATTGTTCTGCAATCTGAGTTTAGTTGAAAATATTTTAAATGTTTATTGGCTTACAAGAATAAACTGAAGTCATGGTCCTTGAAATTAAAACAATTGTCGTGGGAAGATAGCTTCTTGAAACGATGTCCAGTACTGTAAAGTGTTTTCATGTACCTGGTTGCACTGTAGATTGAATTCATTTGAACGCGAAATATGTCATAAGGAATATGAAAAATTATGTATATTCCAGTTATGCACTTCAAACATAATATAAGGAACTATATTGTTTTTCTGTGATGCTCGACTAGCCTCTCCCGGGATTATATGGATAATGCGCTAGTCATCATTACACGATGACGACACATACGCAATATTACACGAATTATTCCGTTGTCCTCTGGCGTTGTATGGTTGGGATAATATGGAACTATTTTCAAATATAACAGTATTTATAGTAATGGCTAGTCGGTAAAATATGTTCAAAATTTATAAACACATTTCATTAGTGTTGTTTTCACGGGCATTTGATTTTATGTTTTCTCTGTTTTCTATATTTGAAATATGTTCTAACATGCGAGTTTAAACTATAGGTTGATGCTTAAACGCATACTCCGATATTCAACTACTTATATAACCACAACATCTCGCTTATTATCAATATTTAAAAAATAATAATGAATTATGCTCACGGACAAATAAAGCGAAAAAAAATATAATTTTTTTTCCCCATTGAAGGTGTGATGTATATATTTCAAGTCACGTGACGAGTATTCCCCCGTAAGCCGTTATTTTAAAAAATCGATCGACTCGACATGGAATTCCCTTTAGATGGTCCAGTAAAAATGTCTTGCGTCATATGAAAACGAGATCTAGTATAACAAATGCATGTAAGTTTCATTCGTAATCTATATTTAGATCACAAAGCCGCTTAAATTCCGTGGGACTATGCCTTTAATGTCAGGATAAATATATTTTCTAGATACATATACCCCATCAGGGAGAGGAACAAAGGTGCAACCTCCTCGTGATGTGCGATGGGTCGTTGAATTAATTGCCTTTCTATTTCCAGTTAAAGACCGTTATTATGTTTCACTGTCATGGTTTCTTTTGTTTAAAGTACACAGAAATCAAAGACAAACTAAAATAATTTGACTTATGAAGACGAACTACGGTCCTTCGACACCTACTGCACTAATCAAACTTCACCTCGGAGACCCTACGACCAAAACTGTAGAATATTCACCGATACACCTCGTAAAGTGTGGGTATAACTATTACATATATACTGATTATTATCAGTAATTTGAGGGTCTACCTTGAAGGTCATCAGATGACACTATAATGAATTTAATTTGCAATGCAATGAAAGGTATTATTTCGGACGCATTTTTAAAAAACCTTATTAATAGAAGATTGAATTTAACCTAAACAAAAGCGAAAACAAAAATTAAGGTCAGGAAAATTCATATAAATGACCTAATCTTAGATGTACAAAGGCTATTTTACATACAAGGTATCACGAAGAAACCGAAAACCGGGCTATCATTGGAGCCGATCTACATACTCAACCAAAAAAGAAGGTATACACATTTTGAACAATGATATATTTACTATAGCCTTCGAAGAGATATACTGGAAAACATATCAGCATTTTCTCCGACCACTTCAAACTTTTACAGGAATATATATTGTTTTCATTTGATTCAAATGTCACATTGTCAACTTATAAAATTTGAAAATACGTTTATGGTTTGTAAAATCTGAAGTACATGGTTAATAAGTGCGTTTTCACTCATTTAGAGTGATAAGGTATCCATGTTATAAAAAACAAAACATTTTTAACAAATTAAGTTAACAACTGAAAATGTCACATTTAAATTAAATTGATCATCATATCGATTTTCTGAAGTTTGATTCCTAAATGACACTGTCGACGTAACATAATGTTTTACCGTTACCCTGGTAACAGTTTACATCCTAAGGAAACAAATACACACTATACCTATCACATAATGTTTTACCGTTACCCTCGTAACAGTTTACATCCTAAAGAAACAAATAAACACTATACCAATCACATAATGTTTTACCGTTACCCTCGTAACAGTTTACATCCTAAAGAAAAAAAATAAACACTATACCTATCACATAATGTTTTACCGTTACCCTCGTAACAGTTTACATCCCAAAGAAACACTATGCCTATCACATAATGTTTTACCGTTACCCTGGTAACAGTTTACATCCCAAAGAAACAAATAAACTCTATACCTATCACATAATGTTTTACCGTTACCCTCGTAACAGTTTATAGCCTAAAGAAACAAATACACACTATACTTATCACATAATGTTTTACCGTTACCCTCGTAACAGTTTATATCCTAAAGAAACAAATAAACTCTATACCAATCACAATTAACTGCGTATCTCGCCTAGAACAGTGACAGTACCTTACACTGTCCAGCATATTCACCAAATATGAACCCCATTAAATACATTTGCGATGAATGGGAAAGAAGCGTTTACAAACAATTACCACTGTCAACAAGCATAAACAAATTTCAGCCGTTTTTCTTTCAATATGAAGCAACAAAATATCGCAAATTTACCATGTTATCTTCCGAGCCTGTACTGGTGCGGACGAGTGATGTAGGATAAGATGCATGGTATACAGGTATCGGGAGTTTCATTGTGCTCAGTATATCCCAATTTCTTTTCATTCATAAATATCATATATATTTAATTAAATGATCTCACTTTTATAGAGTTAATACTTTCGTTTTTGGTTGAGTATACTTACAAATTATTTATTAATAAGACATCTGTTCATACATGGATTTCGACATGGGTTTTCTTAAAAACAGAACAATCTCCACACAAATGAAACAAACAAATGTTAAGAATTATTTTCATGCTAAGTGCCAATTTAAATTGTATCACTATATTAAAATAATTTCAGATTAGTAGATACTTAAACATGGAAACACTGTCACAGAGATGGCACCGGTACACAACTATATTCTGCATAGTTACTTTCATTAAAAGGTTGAGTGACCTCTCTTGTAAACTGGTCAAAATTAGAACAATACCGGAACCAGGGAGAATTTCAACAAATCTTTACGAAATAAACTGGTATGGTAGTAAGCACTTGTTAGTTGGTTTCGGTGGTAAATAGGGGAAAAAAGTATCAAAATCAGCGCATGAGTACAGTATGTGTGCGCAGAGGCCATTTGCTGCCACTATGCCGGTTCATGTTAACTCGAACATACACGCAGTTCGTATTAAAGTAACAATAAGTAAACACTGTGTACTTAGATATGAGGATAAGAACATATTTGTAAATCTTGTATATTAAAATCTCATTTCAGATTAGCAGCTGCTAAGACCCATGCCTTCTGTATGTCTGACCAAAATGGCTGTGGATTGGGAAGTGTAGATGTGATTTGAGTCCAGACCTTCCTGAATACATGTCTGTATTTTCATTGATTTCATTAAATATTGATCAACTCATCCTTTCTTGTTGAATCCAATCTTTGTAAATGGCATTTCCTGATCAGATATAAACTGATTACAGAGTAATCTCATTTTCTTGCCAAAGCCAACTTGATCATTGGGCTAAGACAGCCGCAGAAATAACACTCCCCACATGATTAATGTGCACACCAGTGCTCCTCCACTGCTAGAATCTCAACGACAAAGCTCTCACTATTTTAAAATATCATATCGTTACAAAGTTTCTTAAAACAGCACTTTTCATGAAATCTTCACGTTTTATAAAACGTGTTGATGTTTTTCTACAAAAAAGAAACATTTTTCCGAATTTCGTAAAACCACTGCGTATGAATCGTAAACTTATACACCTCGATTTGTGAAACTGACCGACCACTTTCGTAAAAACAGGTAAAATGCAATTGTTTTAAATTAAAAAAACAATTAACACGTTTTATAAAACGTGAAGATTTTACGAAATGCGCTGTTTTTATGAAACTATTTGTAACAGACAGATTCCAGTAGAAAGTTTAGGTACAACTATCAGACTGCGCTAATGAATAAGTGACAACACTGAAATTACTATCACACCTCAACTCGAGGTAAATACCAATCTGATATTGGAGAAATCCAGCCACACTGTAGTACATTGGAAAAACTATGTCTACCCTCAAACCCATAGCATTTTGTTGTCAAGACCAGTGGCTTTTTGTATCTTTTCTTTTTTGTGTACGTTTGTCATACTAAAATATTGCGCCAGAATTATGACAATTATAAAATATTAGCGTCAAATGAATTATGAAGTTTTTACCAAAAAAACTTCTTAAAATATGTAACATAATGATATTTAAATTCTGCATATAATAAGCATTCATCTGAGAATTTGCAATACACAAAAATACTATTGCTTGAACAGAAACAATATTGCTCGACATGAAGGATCAATAATTTACTATTAGATAATTAAAAGTTATATCAGTTTACCAGACAATGTTAGGAAACCTATTTCAGTTTTAAAGAAGGTGTATTACAAAACCTATATTATCTTCACATACCTTTCAGGTTGTGTTTATAACAATATTGATAGAAGTAACAGATTGTTTATTTTTAACTTGCACAGACTGAAGATGAGTTTCATTGTGTCCGATGTTGTTTATTTCTCATTGATTTCAAAGTTGTATATATGAAGAATTATTAAAGAATACACACATCAGTGTTCAAATTATTATTTGTTAAATACTAATTAAATAGATAATTCTATAACTTAGTTAAATATCTTTTAAAAACGTGAAACAACTGTAATTGTTTGTTACACAGAGCTTATCTGTACATAAACTGTTAGGCGGTTAAAATTAATATTGAGAGAGAAAACAAAAAATGTTATTTATATAATACAGATATTGGTGATGAGCTGATCGAAATGAGTCTATACCAAGTGACTTTAGAAATAGTCCCGATACAGTTACTATTTTAATTATTTATTTTCTTCAACTAAGAAATCAATTCTGTGTAAAATGTATAAATGTTAACTGATCATTTTAGAGAGAGAGAGAGAGAGAGAGAGAGAGAGAGAGAGAGAGAGAGAGAGAGCGAGAGAGAGAGAGAGAGATAGAGAGAGAGAGAGAGAGAGAGAGAGAGAGAGAGAGAGAGAGAGAGAGAGAGTCAGTCTTCAGGGGTAATATATTATACACATATTCACTATGTCCAGTACTACTAAAGAAATCTACTTTTTAAAATTATTGCATTATATTTTCTCTATACACAATCGGAAAAAAGTCTTGTCTTGATGCTTTGCCTTTAATTAGTCTTGCAATATGTTATCTGTATTTATAACTGATGAGCAGTTATTGCTTAGCGTTAAGTTATTGCTTAGAATTAAGAACAACCTTTGTGTGAAAGTCCGATTAGCTTTATGCTATCATGTCTACAGACAAAAGAGATAGAGATATGACATGAAATCTACTGGTTCATGGTTCAGGCTGCTGACATATGTTTGCAATATAACATCCTGGTACTATGTTTAAAAGTTGTATTAGTACGCGTGTCACACGATTTACACAACCGAAATATATCATAATGTGCTTTTCCAATGACAATAAATCTTAGAAATGTTTCTTGGAATTCTCAATTAGATTCAGAAGCATTGATGACAAAACAAAAAACCCAGTTCGGCGTCGCAAAAAAACCCAAACAAAAAGGAATGTTTTTTTTTTGTCACAGATATGCCTATCCCTCTTAATAACAAATAGTTTGTGAATAAACTATGATTTATTTATACAAATTTTAATCTCTTTATTTAAAACTTGTGAAACATCCGCTTGTGTTGGACATACTTAAATATCAACACAATCAACACACCATCTGTACTGTAAAATGTGATAACAATCGACTTTAACCTTTTCTAAATAAGTTTGAATTAGTATTATAAAGACATTACTTGATACAGTTGTATATTAATATTGCATAGCTCACAATCAAAGCAGTCTAGCGCGTCTGTTCATCAGACTGCACTTGTTAAAATAAGATTAAGACTGGGCTCCAACATTACGTCAATAATATGATTTCCAGACATAAACATAATTGTTTGTCGTAATGGCAGTCACTTTATTTGATTAATACAAACTATTGTGGCGCTTTGCCACGTTTTCATAAAAGACTTGACCGTATGTAGGTGAAAACTAAAATCCATCATCAAGTGCTAAACAGAACCAGTACATAATTGCCTCTCAGACAAATTAACCCTTTAAACCCAACCCGAATAGACTTTTACATGGATAAATCAGAAAAATTAACTCTTTATACCCAACAGATAGTTAGATCAACAAATTATCTAGTCTAACCTGCCACAAAGGTCACTTTATAAAGACCTGGTCGTAATATAAAAGCATGTATCTGAACCTGTATAGAATAACCACCTGCTCATGAACAGATTCTTAAGTGATTGTTATAGAAAATATTTATTATATACCAGAACATGATGTATGTCAATGTAAGGCAAATACACCACCTCTCTAGACATACTGACCTATTTTCCCTTACAACAATGAAAAGATCTAAGGCCAATGCAAAAAAAAAATCTCAACCTCTTAGCGTGTGCACATGGAAGGGTTCGGACAAGTGATACAGCGACCATCTGAAGTCTAGCAGATTCTAGACATTTAAAATACCAAAGGCCGTTTATGTACTATATTTAAAGAAAAATAAACAATGTGTATTAGTATTAATCGAAATAAGTGACCCGGCGTAAATGGGTTTAAGAGTAATATGTACTAGGTTTGAGTGTGACTCATGTGCATGCAGTGTCGGATTGTTTTATCCATGTACCAATTCCTTGTCAAACTATTTAAAATTAATGGTGGTCTACACTATTTAAGAGCATCCTCCCACCTCCACCCCAATAACACCACCACCAACAACAAAAAACTAAATAAAATGAGAGAAAAAGAAAAAGAAGTTAAACTGGGGAAAAAAGAAGAAAAACAAAACAACAACAAAAACGTAGAATTCTAACGTCGGCTTTTTGTTGCCGTGGCTAAGTTTAATGGGAAACACACACTTTACAGACTTAACACGGAGGAGTCGTACTGCCGTTTTATTTGTCAAATTCTCAAGACGTCCGACACCAAAAATCCAAGATTTTAATAAAAGCATTTATGATTGTTTTAGCACGTACTTGAAACAATTTTTTTTGTCTTAGATTGTATCTGAAAAGTATTTGTGTAATAATTCTGTTAAACTGCTTTCTCTAATGACCGTCTGGAAACAATCATAACTTGATTTACCTAACTCTACCAGAAGACGTTCAATGTGTCAACTCCCAGATGACCAACAGCAGGTGGACAAGTGAAGACAGACGTAGGAAGATGGTAATTTCACTCAGAACTATCATTATCTTCCCTGTAATGAGCTAGTTTATATCAGTCCGGAGGATGATAGCCGTCAAAGTTGACAATAAATGTAGCTACCGAAATAGTCGCACCTTGCTAATAGGAGACCAGTTCATGTGACTGTAATTAGAAAATTAATTTGTGAATCATTTGTCTAACTTGTGGCGCTATTTTCCAGCTGCACCAGTCAAAGTGTGGGTGGAGATTTTAGATACAGTCCGCTCCATACAACTGCAAACCTCATAGTAGCATAATCCTATTATTTGCATAATATTGTCCTGTACCACTTAAATGCAAATGTATACAAAAAGCTTTCTTTTAATTGCATATGCTTCCTTTAAATATCTGGTTAACCACATACAAAAATGTTTATCCATTAATCTCTAGACCACTAGGGGATCTTATAATGTCAGAGAATTGTAAAAATCCTTCCTTTAAGGTATATTTAGTTATTTTTGTTTATACAAGTTTGATCAATTGTCTTTTGATTTTCGTTTCTAACATATGGTGTTTGCGTTTCATAGTCTTCAGAAGAAATCTGCTATTGCCACACAGGCTATTCTTTCCAAATAGTAGCAAGGAATCTGTTATATGCTCCTTCCAACAAACATTTTAACATGTACCACGACCTTTGTTACATCAGTTGTGACCCACGGACCGGAATAAAATGAGCTCAAATGGGTCCGCTGAAAGGGCTCTACGTGTTGAGCTAGAAACCGCAACTTACGATGAAGATTAAAAACTCTGGTACTTAATATATTCACTAATACATCTATATCAATATTCATCATTGGGTTATTTCTCTTAAAATAATGCTCTTACTTAATGAATCATCCACTCTCGACTCTGTCAAAATATTCATAGATTCTGTTTTGTACAGTGATATGCATGATCATAACTCCAGTTGGAATTATTAATTTCAATCATGAATTCAATTTCAATCTAAAACCGTTAACATTTCCAACTAATTTCAATAGTGTATTGGTTAGATATATATTTAAACGGTATAATCATGTACACACGAGTACCAAACAAAGAATTGTGTATTGGTTAGATATATATTTAAACGGTTTAATTATGTATACACGAGTACTAAACAAAGAATTGTGTATTGGTTAGATATATATTTAAACGGTATAATCATGTATACACGAGTACTAAACAAAGAATTGTGTATTGGTTAGATATATATTTAAACGGTATAATCATGTACACACGAGTACCAAACAAAGAATTGTGTATTGGTTA
>JAULBS010001470.1:0-11583 GCA_032355785.1 Symmetromphalus regularis | reverse complement strand
CGTTTTTAACGTTATTCTAGTAAATTAGCGTCAATCCAAATTTGCATTTACGGACCTCGACAGATTTAGGGGGTGCGCGCTCACCCATTGCACCCCCACCCCCATGCGTACGGGCCTGCTTTGTCATTTTATCTTTAATGAAGGCATTGTTATAATTCATTTTTGTTGTTGTTGAATACATTGAAATTAACATTTATATCATGCATGTTATTGAGTTATATGTATGCAAATACATATACAACATGTTTGTCATTCATGCCACATGTACCTCGAAAATATTACTTAAAAGTTGAAACAGTTTGTGAGTGTATGGATGCAAAGATAGATGTATGAATAATTTATGATGTTCCATGCTGATTTCATATTATGTTGTTATGTACCTCATATATTAACTATGTAGATTTATAACCATCACCTGATATTGTAGATACAAATGTAAATTAACAGTTCACTAAATAAATAAATGTATTTATTAAACGCTGCACACTCATATTCCTTTTTTAAATTTTTAATATGGATCCACTTGTTCAAACAGTAGCGTTGGAGCCGGAGGATCAGGGGGGGGGGTTGCAGCCCCCCAATAATTTAAAATTTTAATGTTATTCTTGTTTTTTTTGGTAAAGTCAATTGCTGTTTAATATTAGCAGCCCACCCCCCCTCCCCCAATATGAATTTCGTTCCAACGCCACTGTCAAAACATTATTAAGCTAACCATGGGTTAATTAGGAGATAAGCATACGCTGGTTTCATTTTAGAGGCAGGTTATCGTGGATTTGAAACCCCTAAATGTAACATTTAATGTAAATGTAAAATAATTTGGCTAAATGACATTTAGATTTAAATTATGCTAACACTTATTTATTAAATATCTACAATATTTATCAAATAATATTTTTTAAATTAAATGTCTGCAGTGTTTATTAAATATTTGTAACATATATTAAATATTTTCGACATATATTAAATGGCATTTAGCTAAATCATATATATTATATTGTATTTAACTAAATCATATATATTATATCCCATTTAGCTAAATCGTATTTAGCCCCTCTCATGTATAATCATATTATCTGTGCAGAGCCGTCACGGTCTACGCACACTATATGCATGTACTGTGGGGCTGGACTGGGCGGGGTTATCTATACAGGAGCGGGGCTAGTCCGAGTTACTGACATTAGACAGCTGTCTACCGCAAACATCAGTAATTAACAGCTGTCTAACGTCAGAAACTCGAACTTGAGCAGGGCTAAATACGATATAATATAATTATACATGAGAGGGGCTAAATACCATTTAGCTAAATGATATATAATATATATGATTTAGTTAAATACGATATAATATATATTTAAAATTCTTCAAAAGTCCGGTGTTCAGCTTTCATTATTTTCTCGAAAAAACAAATTCGCTAAATTAATTTCACAGTATTTCCCCCGATTACGCAACATGCTTTTGTAGCACTTTCGAAGAAGACCTGTCTATTTCTGGAAGTGCGGTGACGTCACCAATGTTCATGTCGTTATTGTTAGTGTTGTGATCTTTGGTTGGATGTCATGGTCGAGTTCGTTACAAAGGAATTTAGGTCGTTTCGCCCTAAAATCCAATTGCACCCAAGTAATTACGCATTTATTGCCCTTCGCCCTAGTCGTTTCGCCACGCAGACAGGTCGTTTCGCCCTTTATCCCGTTTTTGTCTCGCCCCTATTGTAGTCCATTTGTTTCCTAGCGCTAGCAATATCTGTTCAAAATGTAAATACGTATAAAACAATGTTATACAATACAGACAACAACACATGTCACTTCTAATTTGTTTAATAAGTTAACATAAATACAGTCAAATAATAACATTATAGGTCTCACTCCATAATTTATTTGTATGTATTTCAATGTAATTTCTATGTCATAAAACAAATTCCAATAACTAACGTCTGATAGTGACACCGATGTGTGGTGCCAACCAAAACATCACTAACTAATCTTTACACACAAACAAGTAACACATCTCGCATGATGCGTGTTTATTGTCCCCTTTCAATGGCCGGCTATTTCTGGTAACGCGGAACAGGCCGTGTCGAGGTTTGTTTATCACTTCGGGGTCTTGTTGTCAGTAGTAGTAATTTTCAATGGCATATCTATTAAAGTTATATGGTTGTTGATTCTATTTATTTCATTATTAAATCTTACTTAAAAATAATTGTCTGGTGATTGTGGAAAACGCAACAAGAACATCACTCTGTGCGCAAAACGGGTAGACCAGAAAATGGAGATAGATGATAGGGCTCAGAGGTTTCCCAACCAAACAATTTAAACAAAAAGATAAACAATACTAAAATAAAATTATTATTAAAGAAAGTTTAATAGTTAATTTATAAAAAAAAAAAAAAAATTAAATATAATTTTTATTATTGTTTTAGTTTGTATCATTGGACCAAATCAAATCCCATTGACGACCATAGTAACATTTCTCAATAAAAGTTATAGAAGCAACGTTTCAAACCACTGGACCAGTGTACAGACATACAGTGTGACGCCTGCCATTAACTATGACTCAGAGAAAATATACTGTCACATAGCATTTTAACGACTAACAAAGTGTTTTCAGTAGACACACTCAGGTCCGCACAAAATATCACTTGCAATTGTTTTACCACCTCCTGTATTAACAAGTACCAAGTGTCACTGATGTAATAATTATTCAGCTGAAAAAAAGATACTGAAATTATATGCCATAGTATTTACAAAGTACCCACTGTCTCATATATCTTAGCTGAGGTTTCATTCATTTCGGATATATTTGCCGGTGCACCTCGAACTCTGACACGCAAACTCGCGTGATCTCGTACGATGCAACCTCCGTTGGGAAGACAACTTTACTACCTCTCCTCACTGAGGTTAAATCGTGAACGAGAAATGGGATCTCGGGTTTTTTAAAGTACAGTAAGTCTGCACTTTAAAAACGAGCTAAGCATGAGCTCACGTCTTCGTTCAGGACTAAACAGCTAGCGGGTGCTAGCTTGACTAGTTTCAGCGCTTCATGTTAAACTCAACGAGAATATTTGGAACCAGCAGTGTCGTACTTTCCTTTAGGCACTGTAAACACGTGCCTACATATTTTTGTTTTGAAAAACAATGACTCAGAATGCAGCTGCGGCGATATAGACTTTAAAATAGTTCGTGGGGGCATACCCCCGGTCCCCCCGAGAGGAACTGTGCCTACATATTTATTTATGACAAGCTACGCCCCTGACCAGTGGATTTGCTACGGAACGCCAGTGAAAGTTATAGTCTGGTTACGATACTTGGAACATGGATATCGACGAATAAAAAATAAAATATATAACTTACCTCATTAATGTTGATATGTTTCGGAAAAAATATATTCTATTTTTAGTCTAGATTAGTGTATCCATTGGTTCTGTATTGTTTGAATGACAGTCAAAGTATTATTTTTGTATTTCGAACCGATCTTACTTTGACCGCCATATTTGATTTTCTGCAGACGTCAGACAAATCCATATAAAAATCGGGTGTTAGGTAATAATTGTTATAATGTATTTTTATGGTACGCGGTTATTATTTTATTTTATAAATATATTTATCATAACTTAATATCAATACCATATTTGCAAAGATGTATTTATTAAAGTATAAACGATGAACGAGTTACGAATATTACCGGCAATAACCGAGATGTTCCGAATATTAAAATGGATAGAGTTACCCCACTTTGTAATGATCTTTTCAGCCACCTTTTATTTTCGATGTGAAATATTACGGTTGGATGAGTAATATTTTAATTTATTATTTAACAAAATAATGGGGGAAAAAAATGGAACAAAGGGCTTTTTTGCTATTTCCAAAACTCTAGTCCTTTTTCGCCTTGGTCCACGCGCACTAAAGTAATCGACAAATATTCATGTTCCAAGTTGCGTAAACAGACTTGTGTTTCATCAAAGCTAACATAAATATTTGACGTCACAATGGCAAGGGACGTAAATGTGATCAATTATACAGTCTTCAAATAACAGGGTTTTTATTAAAAAATGTTTCCCTACCTCTCAAATTGTAATTTTGTATTTTTCTACAATACACGAACCTACGATTAGTTCAATATACAGTCAAATCTGTCTTAAGCAGACACCAAAGGCAGTAAGAAAATATGGACTCTTTAAACAGGTGACTGCTTAATACAGGTTATATTATATTAAATTAGATTTGGGAGAAGATAACGGTGGCTGTTTAAGACAGGTGGCTGCTTAATACAGGTGACCGCATTGATTGGTTTGACTGTATTTTTACAACTTATTTTAATGTTCATTTAATTTACATCTTTATTGGTAGTTTGGGTAACAGCTGTAAATAAAGGCAATTGATTAATGAAACACAAACTGTTAATGACATGCCCTACAGATAAATACGAACTTTACGCTAATCAGTTATGACGTAATAACGAGGGAGCAGTTAGTTTAAGTGCAATTAATGGACATTTTATGCGTCATTTATTCATATTTTCCAAATTAAAATGTGTTAAATATGACAAAAGATAATGTATTTACATTCTTTGTTGTTGCATTTAAGTTATATCAAATAAAATAACCCATTGCTGCTTATCGGAAAGAGGCGACAGCGGGTTTCCTCTAAATAAATACGTGTGAATGACCATATGATTGACGTTCAATAACCGATGATAAGATAAAAAAAATCAATGTGTTCTAGAGGCGTCGTTAAATAAAACAAATTTTACTTTTTTTTTTAATAGACAGGACACAACATACCACGGCTTTTGATTGTGAACCACCGGTCGGTGCAAGTGGCGTACACCTTATTCAATGAGTGTAGCGGAGCACTCACTCGGTATCGAGATAAACACAAATTCCATTCCTCGACTGAGATTTGATCCTAATGTCTACAAGCCATGAGTCGACATGATTCGACTCAGCCATCGGTATATACATATAGTTACACAAATTAAATGCGCATGTAAATATTAGAAGAAAATATATATTAAAATTGTCTTTAAAAGCTATTTTAAAATCTCAACGTTTCGTTTAAAAATGTTTAACTTCTTCAGGGGAATAAAATACAAATGAAATGAAGTTTAAAAACAGACTGGTTATAAGTGAACAGAATATAAAACAACACTAGCTGAATAAACAAAGGGAACCAGTCAAGAAAAGTAGTAATGATAGGGACTGATCAAAACAACAAAAAGGTAGAGTCAGAAGCTAAAATATAAATATGTAAATATTAGGCTACTTAAATAAACAAACTGAAGCCATAAGATTAAATTGTTTCAGTTTAAATGAATATGTCTTTAAAAATTCTTGGTAAAAACTCATGAAATTTTGGTTGATCATCTGCAAAGACATCAGATAACACATCTCAGAAGATGGAGCTCGAATGGCGGCCATCTTTTATTTTCCATAAGATTTATGAAGATGATTTGTTCTAATTGTTTGTTTGTTTTTTATTATTATTATTATTTTTTTACATATTATATCTCCCGCCTGGAAAAGAACTATTTCGTGTCCTAAAATGACATAGCAAACGATTTAATACGCTACAGTTTAATATTAAATATCAACTAACTGGGCCGGGCGTTGCGGTGCGGGGCAGTCACGCCCACTCTCTTTTTAGGGATAACGAATAAAAAAATCGCTAAACATATTTTTGGCTCAGTAAAAATATTCTCAGACTCTGTGACAAAATAATGTGGCCGAAACTCGGCGAATTTTCGGAGTATGAGGGGGTCTCGAGTCAAATAATTAACATGACTGGTGAGGTTGTCAAGATTTGCGCCCCCGCCCTCTCCGACCCTACTTTCAAATTCACTCCGCAGGCCCTGTATATAACACTACAAAAATTTTCAACTTCTTTAAATCTATAAACTTTTCTTTCTTTATTTCTTTCTTTTTATCTTTTTTTTCTTTCTTTCTTTCTTTTTCTTTCTTTCTTTCGTTCTATCTACTTCTTCTTATTATTCAACTTCTCATTTTCCGTTCCAATCAATGGTCCAGAACTGGTTTATAAAAGGCTGTGGTATGTGGTCCTGTCTGTGGGACAGTGCATATAAAAGTCCCCTTGCTGCTTATCTGAGAGAGTAACCAATGTGGCGGCAGCGGATTTCCTCTAAATAAATATGACAGAATGACCATATGATTGACGTCCAGTAGCTGATGATAAGATAAAAATCAATGTGTTCTAGAGGCGTCCTTAAATAAAACAAACTTTACTTTCTTCTACTTCTCTTTCTTCTTCTTCTTTTGAATTCCTCCTTACAAAAAAGAGGCTCAGAGTGGCGCCCTGAAAGCATTTGACCTGGTAGTCCTGTTGTTTGGCAAGATATTAATATCGTAGCTACATCAACACAACACACACATGCATCAACACGAACTAATAAAACGAGAAAAAACACTTACCTGTAAAACGCTTGTCGTATTCAGTATAGTGTTTCCAAATCAAAACCACTCGGCGAATGTTTCCAGCAATCACAAAAAACGTTCTTCACATAAAAATACACTTTACACACTTTACAGAAATAAGTAATACTGGTTTGACAACTTTCAGTTTACACGAAACAAAGGTTAATGTTCTTCCCATTCAATTGATAATAAGTGTATTGTGTATGAACCACATTAACGTAGAAGTTAGTTTTCCACAACTTTAGGAAGAATAATAGTTTCGATAATTGCAGAAGAATGCACAAAAATATGTAAATTAACACAATTTTCCAGTCAGGAAAAAAATCCTGAATTTTTCACAACCTGCAGCCAATAAAACTGTATATTTCTGGCAGCTTTCAGCAGGAGAAAACTATTTTCCAGAATTCAACAAAAACGTATATTTTCTACAATATCCAGAAATAAAACGCTTTAGAATATTGATACAAAACACAGAGTGATGTTCTCTGCCAACAAGTTATTGTTTGTCCGTGTTTGAAGTCGGATAAACCGCGCGAGTGTTCACCCTTCTGATTTGACGAACAGATCGCTGATAGTAGCCAGTGATTGAACTACAATCAATAAGTAACAAGTATGCTGCACATCTGGCTTACCACGAACTGGTGTGATAGCTCGTCACGATGAGCGCTCGTTATTAACCATCATATATCATATACCGTCTTATTCATAAACCACACTCGTTATTAACCATCATGTATCATATACCGTCTTATTCATAAACCACACTCGTTATTAACCATCATATATCATATACAGTCTTATTCATAAACCACACTCGTTATTAACCATCATATATCATATACTGTCTTATTCATAAACCACTGTGAGTGATCGTTAGCTATCACGTCATATTTACACTCTATAGTAGCCAACATCAGGCAGACGAGGCGCTTGGCTCATCTGGAATTTCCGCAGATTTTTTTAGTTTTTTCCCATTATACTGATACTTATTACCCACGCGGTTCAAGCACCCAGCGTTTATTGTTTCCCTCCCTGGATAAAGTAAAGTTTGTTTTATTTAACGACGCCTCTAGAGCACAATTTTTAATATTGTATCTTATCATCGGCTATTGGACGTCATACATATGGTCATTCTGACATATGTCTTTAGCGGAAACCCGCTGCCGCTACATATGCTACTCCTTCCGATAAGCAGCAAGGGATCTTTTATATGCACCGTCCCACAGACTGAACGGCACATACCACGGCCTTTGATAAACCAGTTGGGGACCACTGGCTGGAACGGAAAGTAGCCCAAACTGCAAATGGGTCCACTGAGAAGGATCGATCCGACGACCGACCGGTTAACAGGCAGACTCCCTCTCTGACTACGCCACAGATATAAAAATAAACCAGTGAAAAATGATATTTGTAAATATGACGATGCACCTTTAATGGCTTATTTGCGCTATCTCAGATAATGGCGACTTTTTCAACTGTTATATTTCTGTTCAGTTCATGGACGCAATCAAACTAGCACACCCACGTAAATTGACGAAATAACCATCGCATAATCTTATGTCTTTATTCCTCTTTCGTTTGCATTTTTTTGTTATTTTTTCATCCTAAATTGTTTTCGCGGCACTTTCACTTGATATCTAGCACTTGAAACAGGAGCGTGATTGCGATTCCACGAGGACAATGACACATGTTAAGAAAAACATGTTTAAAGTCTGATATTAAGGGATGTAACTGTTTGCAAGGTGTTTCCAAAATAGTCTTATGGTCGTCTTTACAGGAGCCTGCTCGCAGTTTTAATTTCCCAAGTGTCGAGTCTTTAATGTCAATCTAATGTGTGGGGAGAACGACGGTGTTTCATAAAGGCCACTTTGACCTAATTCAAGTGTAAATATACTCATTAAAATGTTAAGGACTTTCTTGAAATAAAAAAAAATAAAGTTTATTTTATTTAACGACTCCGACCAGTGATCCACAACTGGTTTATCAAAGGCCGTGGTTTGTGCTATCCTGGGATAGTGCATATAAAAGATCCCTTGCTGCTTACCAGTAAGAGTATCCGCCTTATTGTAGCAGAAGCGGGTTTCGTCTCTCCTACTAACACTAACCTCTGTCCTGGACAGACAGCACAGGAAACCGAGATGTGCGCCCACGGTAGTGTACTTGAACCTTATTTGGATATAACAATGTATCGGTAGACGCATTAGTGTGGTGGCAGCGGGTTTCCTCTTTCCAACTAACACTAACCACCGTCCTGGACATACAGCACATGAAGCTGTTGTGTGTCCACGATAGCGTACTTGAACCTTCATTGGATACAAGTAAAGTTTGTTTTATTTAACGACGCCTCTAGAGCACACTGATTTTTATCTTATCATCGGCAATTATATATATCATATAGTCATTCTAATATATTTTTATAGGAAAATCGCTGCCGCCACATAGGCTACTCTTTTCGATAAACAGCAAGGGATCTGTTATATGCACTGTCCCATAGACAGGACAGCATATACCACGGTCTTTGATGAACCATTGGTGGACGACTGGCTGGAACGGAAAATAGCCCCAACTACAAATTGATCCAATGAGAAGGATCAATCCGATGACTGACCGGTTCACAGGCGGACACTCTACCGTCTGAGCTACGATTTTGATTATGATACAGCTTTGTCATTTAAACATATACAAATGATACACGCTGCAAGTAATGGCATGGACTAAATGTACTTGCACAATGAATGTCATTAACTTGTTTTAAAGAGTATGCATATAGTTCAATCACAGTACAGTATTGCTTCATTGAAATTTTATCTATATATATATATATATTTTTTGTTTTTTGTTTTTTTTTGTTGATAATGACAACATATGTTGACAATTAATTCTCTGCATGAACATACCGTATTTGCCGCTTGAGTGAAAAATAAATAACTACAAGAAAGTTGTTGTACAACGCATACAAACTTTTTGTGGCGTTAAAACGAAAACAAAATTGGTTTCTCTCGGCATGTAACGCTTAATTTGATTGGCTGATAAAGTGAAAGAGGTAGAAAACCAGAACGCTTTAAAAGTATTAGAATCCAAAAGGTATAATTCCCGGTAGTGGTGGGGTGATCACGGGGGGACACGTTCTCTGCACATTTCGGGCGGGGTGTACGCCTATATAAATATCAAGTTTTTTACCAGTATTTCTTTTTATTGTATCATTGTAACACTTAACCATGCGATCTTAGCTCAAATATACCGAAGAACACAGGGATGCTCCGTCCCTACACCCACCCCACTTTTTGTACAGGGGGTGTTCCGTCCCTCCCCACCCTTCCAGGAAGCGATTTTCACCCTTGCTGGAAACACGAAGAATGCTTTCCACAATATAACTCCCCACTGAGTAGAACTCCTTAAACACCATACCGTACAAGGCGTGCGGTATGCGGTTGTAGTGAAATTATAATGTATCGTGTATAACCGCAAATCATGTACACGTGAAGGCATATAATAAATATGTCGTTTTAAACTCTGAATTCGAGTCAATAATTATAGAGATTAAAAATCTTATGCCTCGACTCAGATTTGATCCCAGTACCGATAGCGTATCAACTACATCATCGGTGCAGTCGCCAAGGCGACTTGCATTCTGATTGGCACCGGAGTGATATCAATCATTGTATAGAACTCACTGATTGGCTCCAGAGTGATGTCATTCACCGCATAGGCGTCATTGTAATAATAAACTTTTCTTCCTGACAGACATTTCACTTCCGCCTACGACTTTAATTAAATGTAATTCACAGCGTGGTCTGTCATTGACGATTGTTAAACGATGTATTAATACTACAAAATAAATCAATGTCGCCATCCTACTATGATAATTAACTACTTTATTTTGTTCTTGTTTTGAGAATAATAAGAAGTTTTAAAATAAATAAAATAAAAAATAAAAACCACGAAGAAAAAAAAATATATATATATACAGAAATATAAAAAATCCACTCATCTCGGGATATAGCTCAAATGGTAGAGTATCCGCCTGTGATCCGGTCGGTCGTGGGATCGATCCTTCTCAGTGGATCCTTTTGCAGTTTGTACTATTTTTCTTTCCAACCAGTGGTCCACAAATGGTTCATCAAAGACCGTGGTATGTGCTGTCCTGTCTGTGGGACGGTGCATATAAAAGAACCCTTGCTGCTTATGTGAAAAGAGTAGCCTATGTGGCGGCAGCGTGTTTCCTCTAAATACATATGTCAGAATGACCATATTATTGACGTCCAACAGCCGATTATAAGATAGAAATCAATGTGCTCTAGAGACGTCGTTAAATAAAACAGATTTCTTTTAAAAAAACTCATCGATTAAACTATAAGTGAGGCTCTGTGGTCAAGTAGTAGAACGTCGGACTCTCAAGCTGATGACAGTGGTTCAAAACCCGATATAGACTGGATCACACTTGACTACATGTCAAAATAACCAAATGTTTGACATCTAATACCATGATTAATAAATCAATGTGTCTAGTGGTGTCGTTAAATAAAACAAACAAAAATAAAATATACTGTAACGTGCACATAAACAGTCACATAAATTTTCGAGAGATGAAAATTTACAAATGACTGGTCACATGACATATTGGCTAATAAATAAAAGTCTAATGGAAGAATGTAACACACTCAGGCTAAACTATTCCCAAAGACAAAACAAAATGAAAAACGATTTTTAGCTATAACCATATATTCATAAATTTATGTTTAAATTTATGTTTAAATCATGCCAAATTATTGAAAACTGACTCAGCTATGCCATTTTGAATATGGAAAGGTCTTGGCTGTTACTTCACATAAAATGGCCGCCAAAGTTTAATCGTCCCTGGTGACATCATCGGGGAATTCCTTGCAATGACGTCAAAGCTTCCATTTTTAGCTTTTCAATGATACCGCTTGTGATAGGGTACTCCCAGTGGATACCGTAAAAATGCATTCCAAAATCAGTCTTTTTGAAGGGATGTTTGGAGAATTCTTAGCACCCTGGCTTCAACAAGATCTCACATAGGTCATGAGTTTAGCACTTTAGTGGCAGAAACCAGGGAGCGGAATCTAGCTCAAACGGTAGCGTGTCTGCCTGTGAACCGGTCGGTCGTCGGATCGATCCTTCTCAGTGGACCCATATGC
>JAULBS010001459.1:0-11583 GCA_032355785.1 Symmetromphalus regularis | reverse complement strand
GCAGCGGGTTTCGTGTCTCCTACTAACACTAACCTCTGTCCTGGACAGACAGAACAGGAACCTGAGTTGTGTACCCAGGACTGCGTGATTGAACCTTAATTGGATATAAGCACGAAAATAAATACAACCACCATATATTTCTTAACAAAAAATAAAGACTTTTTAAACACTTTCAAGGTAGTTTTTTGTAATTTTGAAAGACATTTTTTTCTTCATCAAAACAGACTGGTTTTTATATGGAAATTGCTGAGAAGTACAAATCTTTGAAAGTTTTTATTTAAAATAAGAATTTTTCAAAGTCTTGAATGTCTTTGAATTTCCGGTTTGTCAATTGAAGTCTGTGAAAATATTTAATTTCTGTCTTGTCTCTCTTATCTCTGCACGGTGAATAAAAAACATCAGTAGTATTTAATATACAGTCATTTAAAGCGAAGCAACTTCAAAGAGATAGAGTAACGTAAAACGATTAAAAACTCAAAACTTCGTCCTCATGGCCTTTATCAAGAATACATTTATTTTAAATACAAATAATTAGTTATCGAAGTATAACCATACAGTATATAACGGTTTAATATTAATATAGTAATATGGTATCATAACGCTGTTCGTGTCCCACTATTAATGATCATTACATGGTTTTTCAGACATAATAATAATAATTTAAAATAAATACTGTTAGTATTCTTCTTCTTCTTGTTCTGTGAACGTTTTTATTTGATTTTTAAAATGTACAGCTTTGCGTCAGGTTGTTAAAATATCCATAGAACTTAGTTTTAACTGGTAAACTTTCTGGCTCGATTGTTGAACCAACCTATGCTTGTTTGTCTGTTGATCAACCAATGCAATTAGGAAAATGTCCACGGCATTTTCCACGTCTATTTTAGCGTAAAGTGTACTTTATTTTTAATAATAAGAAAAAAATCACATTAAAAACCAAATTAATCCGCGAAAAAAAAACGAGCGTAATAGAATGAAAAACTCAGCGACAATCTCCACGGCATTGTCGATTACCGTGGGCAGTTTCAGTGTTTGTGAATAGGGCAAACCTGTATGCTAGCCTGGACAGTCATACTGTAAGTTAATTTTCATTATAAGGTTAGACTTACGGCTGTCGCTTCTGATAAAGATTCCGGCATCCTCCTTGTTGGCAATACGGATAGCAGTATTTAAACAGCATGTACGCAAGGAGACCAAGGAGAAGGGCTCCTAAAAGGCCTGCTAGAATTATCCACGTCATAGTTCCTGGAAAATAGTAACAGCTATATCATTAATAATAATTATAATTATTACACAAATTATATCCTACAATAGAACAGAGTAATTTAAAGGGGCAGTTTCATATTTGCACAAGTTGGCAGTTCTCCAAAATATATTTATGCTGAAATATATTTCATTTAAAATTGGCAATTACGATTACATGCACAGAAAAAAAATACTACTATCTAAACCAATTTACTATAGACAAATTCAAATTTCATAGAGAAATATTAGGGCCGGACCTGGGAGATAGGAAGGGGGTTCCTGAACAGGACGTGGTCCTGGTTCCTGGTTGGGAGTAGAATTCAAGCATTTATGAGATAAAGGGGAAGGGGAGGAGAGGAGGGGTTCCGGAATCCCTGGAACGTCACTCTTGTCTGGCCCTGAATATTTAAAAGTACTTTCAACAGGAAATTGTGGCAGTCCTCCTAATAGTTATGTTGCGATCTGGACTATACCATTAATTAAATTCAAACTACTGTTATTTAAAGCAAATAACTAGTATACTTAAAATGATTTTCGCGGCCATATTCATCCTGGGGAAGAACATTTATAATATGGTTGCATACCATTATAATGTGAGTGCGCAATATTACACTTTTTATATTGTGGATTTAATTAGGTCATTATATTTGTAGAGATCAATTAATTTGCATTTATTTATCAACTAATATTTGTAAAATTAGAAATATACAACACTTTCATTCATGATAGTAAAAAAAATCAGGTATGTTTTAATTTTAAAATGTGACTATTAACTTATTCTTTTTCAAAAGGTAGCATGTCCGATTAATCCTTCTCAGTGGAACAATTTGCAGTTTGGTATATTTTGTTGTTCCAACCAGTGGTCCACAACTAATTTATCAAAGGCCGTGGTATGTGTTGTCCTATCTGTGGGATGGTGCATATAAAAGACCCCTTGCTGCTTATCGGAAACAATACCCTATACGGCGGCAGTGGGTTTCCTCTAAAATATGTCAGAATGACCATATGATTGACGTCCAATAGCCGATGATAAGATTAAAAAAAATCAATATGTCCAAGAGGCGTCGCTAAAAAAAAAAATATTTACTTCACTTTTATTACTATTTTGGTTTTAAATTTAAATAGAATTAACTTTACACGGCCTTACCTGCGTTGGCTGTGGCAGCCTGACCTGCTCCCGTTGCAGACACGTTGGGGAAAGAATTAATGCCGTTGCTGACAACGTTGTTGTTGTTGTTATTGTTGTTGTTATTATTATTATTATTGCTGCTTGTTACGGGGGAAACAGTTGATGGCGTAGTCGTTGTTGGACACGCCGTAGACGACACGACGACCACTGCTTTTGTGAGACTGGATAGTGGAGTTGGTGTCCCTTTGTCTGTCGCCCCCACCGACAACGTCACTGAGGTCCCCGCCGCCATCGTCTGTAGAGAAACCATGCATGATTTAAAGTGACAAGCTCATAGTTGTATAAGATGGCAGTCCTCCAAAAATATTTGTGTTAAAACGCATTGTATTTAAGAGTAGATCCACTATTAAATGTACAACACATTTACTATTAATTAAAGCAGGTGACTATCAGAAACAATTATGATTCCATAGGGAAATAACTTTAAAGTGCTTCTAACAGGAATGTGGTGGCAGTCCTCCTAATTATATTAATTTTGTATTGAAATATTTTTCAATAGTTTTTTTTATTTGCCAGAAGACATACATTTTATAGGCATACGTATATATTTATAATTAACATATTACTGTGTGTGCATTGTATGTAATGGTGAACCGAATCATTGGTAAAATAATAATAATGAATTATAGTCACGGACAAATAAAACATAAACCATAAACTCGACATGAAATTCCCTATACCATGGTTCAGGTTAAACGTCTTGCGTGATATAAAAGCGAGATCTAGTATAACAAATGCATATAAGTTTCATTCGTAATTAATAGTTAGAGCACAAAGACCCTTAAATTCCGTGAGAATGTGCCTGTAAAATGAATGAAAAATGGATGGCTGGAAATCTCTATATTAAATATTTACTTTTGTTAGAGTGATGGCTCCTGTCTGGTCGACAGTGACTGGGCCTGAAGATACGAAATCGAATTCAAACACGTTGTTGTTATTGTTGACGGCGTTAGTAACACCAAGATCAAGGTCAGTGGCAACCATTGTTCCCAGCTGACCAGTTGGCGTGCAGTCGGTAATATCGTAACTGAAAATAGAAACAAAAGAGGAAGATATACTGAATTGAAAACTAGAACTGATTAATCACCATGATCTTAGAACTTAAAGGTGCATTATTACAGTTAAGAGACTCACATTTTGTTATGCACATGCACACATGCACATGCACACACACACACACACACACACACACACACACACACACACACACACACACACACACACACACACACACACACACACAAACACACACACATACACACACACACACACACACACACGCACACAGTCTCTCACTTTATGTCTGTCTCTCTCTCACACACACACACACCACATACACAGTATCTCTGTCTGTCTGTCTATATCTCACACACAACACAATACACACACACACAATATCTCTCGTTGTCTGTCTGTATCTATTTCACTCGCTTACACACACACACACATACACACACACACATAAACAACACAACACACAGAGCAACACGATACAAACAAAACACAACACGATACAACACAACATACATACAGCATAACACACACACACAACACGATACAACACTACACATAACACACAAAAAACGATACAACGCAACACACACACAACACAGCACAACACACACAACGATACAATACACACAACACAACACGATACAACACACACACACACACAACACAACAAACACACACAACATTGCACACAACACGACACGATTCAACACAACACGATACAACACAACACGACACAACACCACACATACACACACACCACGATACAACACAACACACACACAACACAACAAACACACACACAACACAACACGATACAGAACACACAGAATGATGAAAACGTGCATCCAAGCTCAAAACCATTTTAGTCACTGGTACTTCATATTGTGAAATGACCTCAGAATATTTACAATAAAACTTCCTAAAAGCTATAATGAAGCATCTTGCTTTTCCTTCTATTGAAATAAACCAGTTTATCTTTAATCATAGGTACCAGGAAATGACTAATTAAAACTACTGGTTTCTTTTGACATAAGTTAATTTATGCGGGTCAGAATTGTCATTTCACTTGCACGTTACACCTGTGTAATGCATCAGCCTGTTTGTTTCGTTACGGAATTCAGTTGAAATAATGAGTGACTAATGGCTGCCTGTGGTCCCTCTCGTTTACACAATATGGTGATGGTTATGTCGATTGTATTTCAAGAGTGATAAGAATCTAAAATGTATTTCTGAAGATTATTGTCTTGCCATTCTATATTTCACATTTGTTGGCCATTATGACTCTTTGTTTTTAAAATTTTAAAGTCTGAACTTCAGGATTAAACAAAGAATGAAGCATTTCCCCATTGGAATGGCATATTAATTGTAAATATATACTCAACCAAAAAAGAAAGTGTGCATATTGAAATAGTTTTGTACATTGGGTGGTCACAGTAATGGTCCATTGGCAGCAAACACGTACACACTTTGTGATATTACTGCACACACACCTTCATCTAAATGGTGTGGTTATCTAATTCTTGAATTTCTGTCACGAATGTCGTCTGGTTTATGTAATAAATGACTATTGATTACATGCGTACTTTCTATGTTTGGTTGAGTATATATAAATTATCCAAATATTGTTTTAAAATTAAATCAAGACTTTAAAATTTCAAACGCACGGGTCATGGAAACTAATAAAACCATTTATATTTTAATATATGTTTTAAGTGATTCAATATATTTCTGTATTCATTTTTACAGGTTCTTTACCAAACAGTAGGCATAATTTGGACCAGGTAAATAGTGAAAAACTGTCGCCTGTTCAACGGTCCAGTCCGTGTTTGCTGGAACCTTCACCAGCTAAAAGGAGATTCATTTTGAAAAAAGATGCAATTGACTGCGAGGAAACGGAGAATCTTCTTCTGGCTGCCTGTAGTTACGGCGAATGTCCCGAGGTGACACTTTCTGCACGGAATGGAAATATTTGTGATAACAGTATACTGTCTAACTCTAAAATGCATTATCAGAACAACATCTCGAAAACTACTCCCTTACACCCCAGCTCCTTACCACATCAATCCACCCCAACGTTTATGAACATCGAAAGTACTGCTGATGACGACCATCAGCTGTTTTCGTTGGGAAGCCCTGACCGCTCGGAAGAAGAGGTGGAATTCAGTGACAGTGTTGCAAATCATGCTAAGAACAGTTTAATATGGAAAGCCAGATGCACGCGATCTGTTTCCTCTCCAATGTACGACACAAGTCCATCAGACAATCTAGAAAACGATGACAGTTTAATGTATTCTAATTCTGCTGAATATTCTGGTTTTTCTGATGAAAGTCTTTCTGACCCGAACCTTCTGCGATCTTCCCCGTCAAGCGACTTGGTCAGTCGCACAGGGGGAAGTCGGACGAGTGGTGAGGACCATACTGTCAGTGTGTATGACACGGCGGAATCAGGGCCTCCTGACAGTGATACGAACATGGATAACAACTCTGTGAATGTGATTCCCTCAGACGAACCTAGAGATATGACCTTAGTATTCCCAGATTCTAGCGGATAGTTACAAGTGGATTAGCAGTGTTTGTAACAGGTACGCTTGTGATTTGTTTTCATAATCCATAACTGGGTTATTTAGGTTTTACAGCGTATTTTTATTGTTCCATGAACATAAACCACTAGTTGCTTTATCATAAAGAATTTCTGGTTTATAGAATTTACCAGTGTAAAATTTGGTTCAGGATCATAATATTTAACGTATTTGAAACATTCATAGATCATTTCAAAATATGATGAATCACCGATTGTGTGTGCGTGCGTGCGTGCGTGCGTGCATTGGCGTAGCTTGGGTCTTTTTTCTAGGGAGGCAAACTTTGACAAAGGTTTTTATTTCTCGTATTTTAATCAACTTTTATAATATTATTCACATTAATTTGTTTTCTGCAAAGAAATCTAGTGAGGCAGTTGCCTCATTGCCTCAATGGAAGTTACGCCACTGACGTACGTGCATTTATAACTAGGAAATCCAAATCCATAGACTTTGTTATGATGGGGATAATATGAACATAATTTTACTTTTATATATTAATGTTTTAACTATTTTTATTTCAGTTTCAAAGTACGAGAAGATGATTGTGTTATGAAGACCATATGACGTTGAATCATGAATGTGTGAATATGTTTTAGATAACAGTGTGACATGTTTTACCATGTGACTTGCAGTAACCAATCAGGTTGAGGTTCATCCATTCTTCCAGCTTGTCTGATGTAATCTCTCTCCTCAGTGGATGTTACTGATGATACTGAAAACTATTACACGAAACCATAAATGGCAAACCAAAAACAGTCATCATTTTAATTAAATAAAACGTATCAAAGGTTAAGGATTAATTAATATGCATGCTGTTTGATTCCATTTTCTTATTTTAATTTATTTTTATTTGATCAAATTTCGAAATTATGTTACTAACGTTTCCCGAAACAGTTACGATTTTTTAAATTGAAGAAATTGCATCAAATCCCTGTGACTTAGCTACCATTACGTTTGAAGCAGATAACAGGACTAATCCCAAATGTTCAGATTTTCAGTTAAATTTACTAAATTTAAGAAATGGGAACATATATTTTTAAGGTGTTAGTTAAAACATATAGGGCAATAAACATTTTTAAATATAATTTTTCACATACACGAGATATAAATATATTTAAATTGTTAACTTGTTTATATTATAAGGATAGCAACTAAACCGTGCAGAATTGTTTATATAAATACCAAACACATAAAAGGCTTATTCCTCTAAATAATTTGATATTTGAAATAGTTTAACACAAATTATTTTTAAAATAAAATTATTTTTTAAAAATTAATCTGTCCTAACAACCAATAGAAGTCGTGTTAATTGAATAAACCTTTGTGTATGAGCCTCTCTAGTCCAGTGGTTGAACATTGGATTCCCAAGCTGAAGACAGTGGTTCAAAACCCATCGGAGGCTGGCTCACACTTGACTACATGTCAAATTTACCAAATGTTTGACATCCAATAGCGATGATTAATATATCAATGTGCTCTAGTAGTATCGTTAAACAAAATAAACAAAAAATGTTTTTGTGATGCCGTTTATTGTTTCGTGCAGTATAGACAACGGGTGTTTGAAGATATGGGAGTTCTTTGCAGATGTGAAGCCATATTTATGCAATTATTATGATGTACAGCCAATGAATTTTCTATATTTGACTTTTTTCATCTGTTTACACAAGACTGTGATCTCTTCGCCAACTTTAATTTAGTTAGTACTTTTTAGTTTTTTTTTGACAGTTCGTCGATAACCGTGAAAACATGTAGCTGGTAGTTTTTCTTTTTCAACTTCTGATCATGTATGTTGTTCATAAGTACTTCTTGAATTTCCATCTTCATCTACAATGCCAAACATTTCTTGTCTATTATTAAGAAATATTTGAAATATTACATTATTGGTAAATTAATTATCTCTTAAAGTAGCGTGTATTAATGTGTTTTTACCTACCGCCGTTTTAGGAGCTTAGTATAGAAAGCATTTAAAGGAACACCTTCGACTTGTATAGCTACTAACAGTAAAATAAAATTAAAATACCAAATATTAATGTATTAACATAAAGTGACCGCGCTTGAGAAAATCAGACATATCTCGCAGAACACACTTTCACGGGACGGCCTAAAAAGGTAACAAAGTTCACATTTTTGGGTTTTAAAACTTCATGGATTTCGGGTTGTGCAGGTTTATTTCTAAACAAATCCAACATATTATGCACTTATTCACTCTCTAAAATAGTTTATTTGCGATTTTTCTACAAGCGACTCGAACCAGAATACTCAAAACTGCTTATGTTTAGGGCTTATTTCTGAAGAATCGTGTTACTTAAACTTCTATAAAAAAATTAACAGGTAAAAAAGATATTTGAAATCTGTTTATTGCATTTTGTTTTGCTATTTCAATACATTTAGATTCATTTAGATTTTCGAGGTGTGCATCGTTAATATTTCGTGTAAAATGATTTTCAGTTATTACGAAAACCAAGACAACGAAATATATATATTGAATGTAACAAAATGAATATTCTAAACAAAAATTTATTCGAAACATTTTGTATAATTTTAATATTAAATGAAAATGCAATAGCTGAACATACGTTTCAATATATGTATATTACAGTGAACACAGGTTACAATATATATTACAGTAAACATACGTTACACAGTTTATATATATTACAGTGAACATATGTTTCAATGTTTATATATTACAGTGAACATGTTACAATGCTTATATATTAAAGTAAACATACGTTACAGTGAACTTACGTTTCAATGTTTGTATATTACAGAAAACATACGTTACAGTGAAGATACGTTAAAATATTTATATATTATTGTAAACATACGTTACAATGTTTATATATATTACAGTGAACGAACGTTTCAGTGTTTATATATTACAGTGAACATACGTTACAATGCTTATATATTACAGTAAACATACGTTAAAGTGAACATACGTTAAATTATTTAAATATATTACAGTAAACATACGTTACAATGTTTATATATTACAGTAAACATATGTTACAATGTTTATATATTAAAGTGAACATACGTTACAATGTTTATATATTATAGTAAACATACGTTACAGTGAAATACGTTTTATTAGTAACTAGTGTAACTATTTACAAGTCGAATCTGCTGCTTTAAATTTGCTGAATATAGGCTTTATTGGTTATTTTCAGATGGTCTTTAGAAAACATCCGATTTTAGTATATCTACAAATTATTACTTTACACTATTTGTTTAAATGATTAATAAGTGATATTTTAATTTATAACATTTATTGTATTTTAATTTATTTAATTTATATTTTAATTCACTTTTATTTATTTTTAAAGAAACTTGTTACTGCACATTGATTTTATCGATACGTTTTACGCCTATAGTTCATTTCACAATGAATTAGCCTGTATTGATTATCTGAACGTTCTAAAGTTCTTCATGTTTCAAACTAAAGCATTCCTCATTGACATTGAAGTTTTTGTTTAAAGTTACATAGTCATCGTTTGGGTCTGACGTCATTTACAGTAAACATTGTGTTTAATATTACATAGTCATCGTTTCGATCAGACGTCATTCACAATGAACTTTGTGTTTAAAATTACATCGTCATCGTTTCGGTTTAACGTCATTTACAATGAACTTTTCATTTAAAATTACGTTGTCAAAGTTTCGCTTTGACGTCATTTGACATTGTGTTGCGATGTTAACATTAAGTAGGTTTCATTTCATTTTGACGTCAAAACTATTAACTAATATTGTGATACAATATAAAAATTACGCAGATTTTATTTTGACGTCATAATTATTTACTTAGTTGTGTTAACATCTACAAGTTACATTTTGTTAATTTTAATTGTACGCCAACGAATTTACTTACATTGTTCTACAATGTAAAACTGACGATCATTGTTTGTATTCAATTCAGTTTATTTATTTACTATACATTACACCCCTTGGTAACACCAAGCTAATGACATTGTATTACAGTGAAAAACATAATTTTGTCATTATTTCGATATGAAATTACTGACTGATACTGTGCTAAATGTAATGATGCTTTATTATTCTAAATTGCACGCATACAAAACTGCTATAAATGTATTGAAATTCAATAATTTATCATCGTTTATTAATATAACACAAACATAGCCATACTCAGGGGCGGTTCCAGCAATTGTGAATAGGGGGCGTGTAACTTTGGGGGGCCTAGCTCGAACTTGCGAGCGCCTAAAGATTTCTCAAGAAAAATGTTCATTGCCCGAAAATTGGGGGGGGGGGGCGTGCGCCGGGTGCGCCTCCCCATGGAACCTCGCATGATATTCTTTAAATTTTAATTCTGTGATCGAGTTCTATCTTTTTATTTTACGATTTTATTAGGACTGCCCCTTTAGACATTTTGAATAGAATAATAATAATAATAATAATAATAATAACTAGAGAAAACAGACCGAAAACCCACCTTAAAATAACATAGTTTGAGGAATTACAATATTATTATAACACATTAAATATAGATAGCCCAAAAATGGAAGATAAGAAAAATCTACTTCTTGAACAGAAATTATTATGATGCCATTATTGACTAGTGATCTTTTGATATTGGAATTGATATTGGTCTTATGAGATTTTAAAAATCGTTAAGTAATGACAAAAGTTCGTGCCGTAGCAAGCAGGAGTCAAGGGGGACAGTCCCATCCCCGACCCCCCCCCCAAAAAAAAAATACAAAAATCCAGTAAAGAACAATAGAAACAAACTTAAAAGAAAATATTCTTTACTGTTTGAGTAGTTTTATGTAGATAGTTTAAATTTTCTCCCTCAAATGGCTGGAAATTGCATTCCTGAGCCTCCAGATTTCCAAATTTCCTGTGGGGGAGGGGTTATACTCCCATACATTCCTAGTGTCTCACGCTTTCAGCACTCGTCCGTTCCAAGAATTTATCTGCTCCCCTTTCCCTCCAACAAAATATTCTAGCTACAGCCCTGGAGGTGCCACTTTCAGTTAAAAGAAGCAAATAGACTATAGCTAATAAGGAATAAGTTGGATGGCCTCTTTCAGATTTCAGAAACAAATAGTCAATAGACAAGATCATACTGAGTTGACATTTGATCCATATTCTGCAGATTAGAAAACAAATAGTCAAAAAGCAAACTGTCTACCATAGTGATATGTCAATCATCTGTTTTAAAGGTTTCACTATTTTATTTCATTGTATCCTCGTGTAATCAGTTTCCGGTCTATTAAGGGGGAAAAGCTTCTGCGCACGCGCAGTTGTAATTGCAAGATCAATGTAACAGAATGATAGTTTTCCTTGTTTATGTTACTATTAAAATCAACCAACAAATCTTTCAAATGTTATCTGTTTATATATTTTTTTTAAAGAAATCCCTACCTGGTCGGATGTTGACATTTTAGGAATTGGTATCCGGGACCGGAATATTTTTAGACAGAATTACAGTTTAGTTGTCGTAGCGTAAAACATATGTCAGGTGACTTTCTAAATTTACGCAGACGACACAATGTCATGTCTGTGAGCTCTGCCAGTGACAATTGCTGCTTATTTTGG
>JAULBS010001458.1:0-26084 GCA_032355785.1 Symmetromphalus regularis | reverse complement strand
GAGAGAGAGAGAGAGAGAGAGAGAGAGAGAGAGAGAGAGAGAGAGAGAGAGAGTGTGTGTGTGTGTGTGTGTGTGTAACGTCGAATACAGTCGGTTTAAATACATCAGATATACTAAAATAAAATAATCAGTGTGTACCACATATCTAGCCACCATGGATATCTTATTTTAAGCAAAAGTAATCAATTCACTATGACTGACATATTACTATATACAGTTAACAATAGCCAATTAAAAAAAAAATTCTCTATAATATTATTATCTAAATGAAACTAAACATACTTAACGCTGAGTGCAAATATTCATGTCTCTTTCCTGAGGCTAGGTCCGGATGTACCGTGGATCGTTGGGTACAGCTATAAATTATAATTACGGTCAAGCTATGCGGCTCATTGGGTACAAATATAATAATTAGTCAAGCTATGCGGCTCATTGGGTACAAATATAATAATTACAGTCAGGCGATGCGGCTCGTTGGGTACAACTACAATCACGGTCAGAGGCTGCGGCTCGTTGAGTACAATTATAAGGACAAAAGAAAACACCCTGTGTTACCTATTACATGTTAAACGAAATAGAGTCGGTAGGTAGTTGTTTAAAAAAAAAATATATATTATGTGTGAAGTAGAATAATTAATGTTTTACTTTCAACATATGGTCATGTTTAGAATCCTTTAGTGACTTAATATCTAGTTACAGCGGGCATTTCTTCACATTGACAGACAAGATAGTTGTAGCCATATTGATGTTGTTTCATACAGGAAGCGGTTGCCCTAAAATAACATCCAAAAATGATCGAAATAAACAACCGGAAACGACTGAAAATGACTGAAAGTACGACTTATTACAATTTTTATGGAAATTTTAGGGTCGGCAGTTTTTAAGTGGGGTCGGTAGGGTTACCAGAAACACCGGTATTTTGTTTTGCCTTATCACGGGATGGCTCCGCGATACGTTGAGTTATTGTTGTTATACAACAGCCATATTAATAACGTTACAATAATGACATGTTATATATGTGTGTGTTTTCATTATCAACAATTATTATTTATATATTATTTAATTATCAATTAAAGGAAAGGATTGGTTAACGACATGCTAGAACACTGTTTATTCAGCGGCTATTAGCTACATGGTGTTTTACGACTCGTTGTCTTTAAAGGAAACCCGCTACCGCCACATAGGAAACACTTTCCTATTAGCAGTAAGGGATATTCTATAAGCGCTTTCCCAAAGACAGGACAACACATACCACGGCCTTTTCTAAACCAGTTGTGGATCGCTGGTCGGTGCAAACTGTGTACACCTATCCACCGAGCCTTGCGGAGTACCAGCTTTGAGTGGAGCCGATATCGAGATTAAAACCCCATGCCTCGACTGAGCTTTGATCCCAAAACCCAAGGGCTGATACAGGATTTAAGAAAAGGGGGTCCAAATGGGTAAATAGTACTCGTAAAAAATATATATATAAAATGTTTTAAAAAATACGAGAAAAGGGGGTTCCGGACCCCCTCTGGATCCACTACAGGTGCCTACAACCGTGAGTTCAAGAGCATAACCACTACACCACGGAGGCCGGTTAAATGAATTATGAACTAGTACATATTGTTATATATAACATGTAAAAACGCAAATCATCTTTAAAGAATCTCACATCTGTTGGTAAAGAACCTAACACCTGCTGGTATCTTCTTATAAACTAATTCTAGGCTCAAGTCATTTAGCTTCCAGCTGCATATCTGCACTTTCTACAGTAAAGTGAACACAGTCACAGCCCTTTAACACAGATTGAATGTATGCTCTACAAGGCTTAATAATCCACAACTGATTGGTTGAGTGTAACAATGTTTGTGCTTATATCCAATTAAGGTTCAAGCATGCTGTCCTGGGCACACAGCTCAGCTTCTTGTGCTATCTGTCCAGGACAGAGGTTAGTGTTAGGAGGAGGTAATTTTACAAGGTTACACAAAATATGTCTATATGTCTTTTGGTCTATTTTACCACTTTTGATTTTGCTTTGATGGTGTGTATATGTCGTTGTAGAAACTGGAATCTGGTAGAATCTGATATTCTACTGGCAGAGACAAGTATTCCACTTTCTACTGGTAGAGAGTGGAATTTCAGTAAAATAATACTGTATTAAGTTTATTTTATTTTTATCTGAGATTCTACCAGTTATGAATGAAATCAGTGAGAGAATTTGCGTAGAGAACAACATAAAACAAAAAAATTGCTGATATTAATTTATTTAAAAACAAGCATGTCAAAGGCATTTCAATTGGTAGTCAAGAGTTTTTTTTTATATCTCAATACGTAGATGACACATCAATTACAATTGATGCAACAGAACAGTCTTTACGAAACAGTCTTCAAATAAAAAAAAAATTCTATCCAAATGCCTTCAGCCTTCATGCAAATATTGAGAAAACAAAGATCATTTGGTTTGGTAGTAATAAAAATAGCATTTAAATACTCTGTCCAGACCTTAATAAAGGAAGGTTTATCCTTCTGGGAGTTGATTTTTCTACTGATCTTACAGATATGGTAACAATTAATTACCAAAAAAATAAAACATAAAAAATAAGAGAAATAAAAAACTAAATGATACAGTAGTCTAAAAGACTATTAACACCATTTGTTAGAATTGTAGAAGTAAAAAGTTTAACAATGGTAAAAATTAACCATTTAATTTTCACTTTACTTAACCCGGCAGACCAAATCATCAAAGAATTAAACAATTTATAATTTTAATTTATCTGGAATGGTTCTATTACTATAAACAGAATAATGTGGAACATAATAACAAAACAATATAAAGGAGGACATACAATGTTTAAAATAAAAGATAATTGCATTTAGAGTTTCATGGTTTCAAAGACATATATACAGAAAGAATCATAATGGAAACATCTTTTAAAAGTGGCCAATCTAAATCTAAATTTTGGCATGACACATTTCAAGCTTGGGTTATCGTTGTAAATACGTGTAAATTACTTCTTGGATATGTATTCTATATCAACCTTTATGGTATATAACGAAAATGTGAAGTTCGGATGCAAAGTTATTTTCAATAAAAAAAAAATGGTTTGAAAAAGGAATAGTTTTTATATATAACCTAATTGATAATGAAGGCAAGATAAAAAAAAAATTAAACTATATACAAAATATAGTTAAATATACTAATTTTATTGAAATACAGGGACTTTTAAATGTTATACAGGATTTGAAAAATATATTGTTGATAATTACAACTGTAATATATCAAGACCATCAATACCTACTCCGATAAAAATTCTGTTGCAAGATAAAAATAAAACGTTATCTGAGAATTTATAATATTCTTTCAAAAAAATAACTGCAAACCAATATCTCAGAGGAAATAGTTTAATGAACTTTCACTTTCTAACTCGTTTAATTGGGGAAAAAAACAGCCATTTCCACAAAATAACTAAGGATACAAATTTGGAGTGGTTACAGTACAGGCTAGTACAAAAAATACTTTCTACAAACACGTCTCGTTAAAATAGAAACTCAAAATGACAAATGTTCATTCTGTTCCGTTCCAACCAGTAATCCATAACTGATTCATCAAAGACCGTGGTATGTGCTGTCCTGTCTGTGGGAGGGTACATATAAAAGACCCCCTGCTGCTTATCAGAGAGCCTAGGTGGCCGCAGCGGGTTTCCTCTAAATAAATATGTCAGAATGACCAAATGATTGACGTCCAATAGCCGATAATAAGATACAAATCAATGTGCTCTAAAGGTGTCGTTAAATAAAATAAACTTTACTTTACTTTAATGTTCATTCTGTAAATCTGTCCCAGAAACACTAATTATTGATTTATGTTGGCCCTGTCCATTAATACAAACATTTTAGCCTACAGGAATAGCTAAGAAAATAATGTACTCATATTAGACATATTTATTTTAATGTTACAGACATTAATGTCAGTTTTGTTTTTCTTTGTCAGATCTGTTGTATCAGACCTAGTAGAGATTCTACCGGTAAAAAGCAGAATTCCAGTCTCTACTGACAGAATCTCAGTAGAGACTGGAAATCTACTAGTAGAAAGTGGAATTCCAGTCTCTACCAGATTCCAGTTTCTACCACGACATGTGTGTGTGTGTGTGTGTGTGTGTGTGTGTGTGTGTGTGTGTATGTGTGTACTGGATGTCCATAACGTGTCTTTACAATTGACAATTAAAAAACAATTGTCACGATGATAAGGGTCCAGACCCTTGGACCCCTACTGGATCCGCTACTATTCTCAGTAATGTGACGTATGCTCCGAGTAAAATGAGAAGGTAAACATTTGTAGAAAGGTGGAATTTACTCGTGAAGCTACGTGACGCCCTACTGAAGTCACAGTGACACGCACTATAAGCGGAGAACACGAGCGCCTAACAATCGGATATTCCGTGGGAGTGTCAGCCACTCAAATACAATGATAAATGTTTCATACAAGATTATTTTATTTTAAAACGCAAAACACAAGCATCCAACAAAATAACATTGAGGAATAACAACGTTTTTAACACAATCGAGTGACTATTTGTTTAACATTCCCGCGCCCATCCCTTCCCATTCTTAAAATGCAATTGGGGATAAACAGAAGTGTTTGTCTTTTAATAAATAAATAAATAGATAAAATAAAAATAATAATAAACGTCAGAATCAATCGACTGTTATTAAAGGTATATTATAAAATAACTAATAATTTAACATATATTAGTTATAAAATACCAAAAAAATACAGTAAAACTCTTAAAATATTAAACTATTTTTCTGCCGTTACGAAACTTTGGATTGGTATTTGATAATGATGTAACGTTAAATAAGTAATACTTCATTTTGGATTAATTGTTTGTTTAACGACCCCCCAGCACAAAAAAATAAACATCGGCTGTTGGGTGAATATGTAATACATGCGTATAACCATTTTCACAGCAGAATGGCTGTAATTGCTACAAAAAGACTTGGCTAATTCTGTGTTCAAACACGTGTTATTTCTCAAAAAACATTTTTCTTCTGGTTGCTTTGTTTTGCATTCTGAAATAATCTTAAATTCAAGATGGCTAAAGTGGCAGTCCTCATAAATATGTAAAATAGAAAGTTAAGAGAATTGATATATATATTTTAAATAGTACAGTTGTAGTTTAACAGTTTATTACTAATTACTCCACATCCTATATTATATCTTTAACGAGACCCAAGCACTTGGGTTTATCAGCGGCAATAAAATGTCAAACGCACGGTATTCGTGATTGATAATATGTAGACAACTACATAAGGGCCTAATATTAAATTGTCTACAGGGGGAGGGGATGCACAAAATTAAAAAGGACCCAAAATAATTTTCAAAGTTACATGCCATTAAATTATAATGAAAAAATATAAAAACTTGTTCTTAAAAGTGAGGTTTAATCCCTAAATCCTCTTCCAATACGCTTCTGGTCCTAATTCTTTACTGACTTAGCCACGATTTTATACTAGGGGTGGGTGGGGGTGGGGGTGGAGAGAATCAACTGCACAGAAAGTACTAATAGGATTGCAAGACAGGCAGATATAAAAGATGATGATTGAGAGAATAAAATGATTGGGGTGGGGCATTCTCCACATGGCCCAGATCTAGCTACGCCATGAAGACTGCTTCAGTCAATGGTCTATTATATTTAACAAGACTAGACGTCTCTAGAATGAAGTACTATGTATAAATATCATACATGTGGTTTCTGTTTCTTCGTAAGTAGAACAAGATACTCGTTGAACCAATGAAGTAGGTAAAACATGTCGACGTTTAACAAGAAAAATTAGCAAACTAGTAATGTGAACAACCATAGGCAAACTAGTCTAGAATACTGTAATATATGAACACAACCATACCTTACAGACAGCAACCTGACATAATCATACGTCATATAAAATTATTGATATTCTATTATTATAAATCATCGTGTTGGAAGTAACGTAACGGTTAAACCAATGATACGAACAGAACGAGTATAGGACTACAGGAGATAATTTATAAATAAATACCTTGGCATATGTTAGTACTTTTTCCTATGAATTTAGAAGCCACATCATGTTACGATTTCGAAATAACGTCCACTCGTTTCGTTTCCTCCAAGGTGAATAGTGCACTATCTACGTAAACATGTTTTGATCTACGAAATTGTGTCACTGGGTTTGACTGTGTAGGCAAGTTGTACAGCTAAACCGTACTAACATGGCCACGGTCGCTTTATGGATGGCGGGTAAGCTCGATAAAACGGGAAGTTGAGGGCGGCTGGATAACAGGAGAGATTATTGATGTGGTTTTAGGGGATGGGGTCGGTTGGGAGGATGGACTATTATTACCTTGTTTATTTAGTATGTTTTGTAAGGGTAGCGGGTTTATATATCGTAAATAACGTGAAATATGTAACATCTAATGGCCTATTTTTGGTGGTAAGAGTGTCGTTAAACAAAGAAACAAATAAACAAACAAAACAAACAAATAAATAAACAAACTAACTAATAACAACCTTTTATTAAAGGAGAGCGTGGTGTAGCTCAACAGATTGTCCGCCTTAAGAAGGAGCGAATCCAGGAATTTTTCAAGGGATCCAAAAGGAATGGAGTTTATGATAATTAAAACTAAATTATAATCGGAAAAAAAATGGTGGACAAAGTGGCGTTGGGAGAAGGGGTCCGATCCGCCTGTGTGAAAAAAGAAGAAAAAAAAGATTGTTTGTTTAACGAGACTTCAACTATTTATTCAGCGGTAATGGATAGGAAAGTAACCCCCAAAAAACTTTGAAAGCAAGGATAAATTGAAATTTGTACTAATGATCATGGAAAACCTAGAAAACCGGATTAATTTCAAATTTGTTCTGATAATCAGAGAAAACCTGGAAAACTAGGTTAAATAACTTATTTTTCATATATGGTTTAATGTTTTATGTAGTGGTTGTTTAAAACATTAAGTAAATCAACTCAGGTTAACTTTGATTTTCACCAGAAAACCTCAAACAATTTCTGATACAATAAATACAAAATATGTAACTACTTTGCCTATATGGCTTTAGCGGGTTTCTTACGTGAACCACGTGTTACAAATACTACTCGTTTGACTCCTAACCAACCCATGCAATTAACAAAATGTCCGAGGCAAAATAAATGCTGTCGAGAAATAGTGTGCACACCATTTTCCACGGCTATTTTAGTGTAAAGTGTACTTTCTTTTTAACAATAAGAAATAATACATCTTTAAAAAAAAGTTTAGCCCACGGCATACAATGTTGCTAACAGCCTATGATTTACCACTGAGATGATCTGTCATTAAACACAGACCCCTTTCCTTTAATGAGACGTTTTAAGTTAGTGACTGCCATATTGTTGTGCTTCATTCGTTAGGAACATGTCTTCAAGGTCACAACACTTTCAAAATAGTGGAAATATTTCATCAACTTAACGGTTATCAAGCTGTAGACTCAACGAACATTACCCTATTCCTTATTAACGGGCGTGTGTATTTTATTCAATAATAAATAGTCAGTCTGTTATATCATAGGCAAACTGACCATTATGTAATATTGTGTGAAACAGCTCAAGTATTTGTTCTAAGGTCTCCCCAAAAAAGAAACTCACAATGGATTGTTTTGTGTTCATCTATCTTCCTTCCAATATAGAACCATAGCCCTTTATTCCACATTTGGTGAATATATGCTTTTATCTCCCTCGACTATGTCCCTCTCTCCACATATCATCCGATTAAGCTGTCGAATGTACGGCTGCTAGATACTGGGATCAAATCTCAGTTCAGCATTGAAGTTTTAATCTCGATACTGGCTCAAGCCAAGAGACTGTCCACAAGTCTCAAAGCATAGGTGCATCGACCTGTGGTCCACAACTGGTTTATTATATCCTTCCGTGGGAAAGCGCACAAATCCCCCGTAGCCTATGGGGTGATAGGGTGTTTCCTCTAAACGAACATGAGTCGCAAAACACCATATGTCTGACATCTAATAGCTGCTGAATAAACAATGTGATGGGGTGTCGTTAAACAAACAATCCTTTTCTTTTTTCCTTCTGTGTAGAGGTCAATGTTTTCCTTGCTTATATTACAAATTCTGACCTTGTGCTCACGGCAATTCGTTATCTCCGATAACATCTTAGCTCTGACTAACACAACAATTAAGTAGGATACGCGTAACCTTAAAGCTACAGACAATGGTGAAGGATAGTCTTTAGACTACACATCACCGTAGATTTTTGCCTGCGTTTCAATGCTATTTCTATGTCATAACACGTTCAATTTCTGACAATATCAGATAAGGCATAGGAATAGCATTTTTTAAAAAGTATCATTAGTTGGTAATCATTCTGCTTCAACATTTTTATGTTGTCCACTAGGCAATCTTAAACCAGTCTGAGGTAACATTTATACGAACACTGACGACTTGTGTGAAATGGTTCAGTTTTATACTGATTATAGTAATAATGGTACAAAGACTTGATTAAATCAACAAAGTCAATTTCCAAGTTTCACTTGTAAAACAATGTTCACCTATATTAATTACTGAAAATAGATTTCTTTCTTAACGGAGTATATTATTATTAAGCTACTACACTTAGAAGGGTTAAGGTCAGTAGTGACATCATACCTTTACAGTGAACGCACTGTCAAGGGAATGAGATATGCTTCGCCTGAAAAACACAAACATTGACCCGTGTGGGAGAATATGCATCTCGTGGCGAGAATGACAAGTTAAGCATGATATGTCACACGATGTGTACCTAAGTGGAACAGCATATACGTTACATAGCAGCCTGCAAATAACCCCAAATGCGGAAGAATATGTGTAATGTTACGAGCAGGACAACAACCATGGGCGTAAATCCCGGGGAGACACGCCCTCCTCACTTTTAGGACGGGAGGACGCCCATATAATTACCCCCCCTCTATTTGCTTCGAGAAATTGAAAGTTAAAAACCTAAATAATTTTTTACCAGTATTTCTCTTTATTGTAACACTTAACCATGTGGTCTTAGCGCAAATATACCTAACTACACAGAGGAATCTATAAAGGAGTCAATCCTGGAGGAGTGAGGAAACATCCCTCGTTTTTGGACATGAGGATGCTCCGTCTCTCCCACGTTTTTGACATGGGGGATATTCCGTCCCCACCCACTTGTTAAACAGTGGGATGTTCCGCCCCTCCCCATACTTTCAGGAAGCGATTTTCACCCTTGACAACGACAACAACGGAGTAGCAGTGTATTCAAAATGGACGACTGGTAAAGCAATATCAAGCTACATGTACTTGACCTTGCAAACTGAATTACACTGATGCAACATCATAATTCAAACTCAATCTGACATCATTTCCTTTTTCAGATGTTCTGGAATCATCAAATACGTTTCTTCATATAAACACCAACTTTGTTCTGTATGAATACTATTCTAAACTAATAACTGAACATGTTCTACCTTACCTCTACCCATTTATTCAACAAACATCACCGAAATACCAAAATTGAATATAAAAAACAAGTAACATAAGCTTGTTAAAAATATTTTTCTATCATATATTTCATAATTTTATTATTTTAAGCTTTTTGTGAGAACTGCCAGTTTAGCCATTTTGAATTTAAAGGTATATAACTGGGTGTTCATTAATTTAACATATTTTAGTAATAAACTACAACTCCTTTAAAATAATATTATATTTCTGCCATCAAGAGTTCACAACTTAATTTTACTTTTTACGAGGACTGCCATTTTAGCAGTTTTCAGTTTAAAAGTATATTATAAGGTGTCCAATAATTAAAAATATTGCTGTAATAAACATAAATACAACAAGGCTCTTTTTTCTGGAATCAGTAATTTCTTATAACGTTTTATTTTACGTTTCAATGTCACTTTAATAATTTAATAATAATTATTTCAGACAAATTAAACATCTTTGAGGAATGATGACCTAGTTGTAACACAATGTGGCTGTCCTCATAAAACGTAAAATATAAAGTTATGAGAACTTGATCAGATAAACCGTTCAAACGTTTAATAACAATGTGATCTTAGTGTCATGTTGTACGGTAGACACCATTCCGTTCACATTTTATAACATGCTCTATCTTTATTCTTAACACGTGAAGAAAACAATATAATTGGTAATACTATTTACTTAAAGTGAAACATGACAATAAATATTCACACATAATTATGTATAACAGATCATCCTATTATTTTTTTGGAGCGATGACAACTATTCATATATGCATATTTTACATATTTCGTCTGACATTATTACAAATTATCAAATTCAAAATAGCTAGAATCAAAATTCTCGCTCGGAGGATAAAGTGGCAGTCGTCATAAAACGTGAAATAGTAATGCTATGAGAAATTAATTACAGAAATATATTAATTTGTTTAAGTGTGTGATTGTATTTGTGGTTTATTACTATAGGTTGCATCGTACCAAATCACGTGATTTTGCACGTCAGAGTTCGAGGGGCACCGTCAAATCAATCAGAAATTAATGAAACCTCAGCTATGACTGGTAGATATATGAGGGAGTGGGTATTTTGTAATTTCAGTATCTTTTTTTAGCAGAATAATCATTACATCAGTGACACTTGGTACTTGTTGATACTTGGGGTGGTAAAACAATTGCTAGTGATATTTTGTGTGAACCTGAGTGTATCTAATGAAAACACTCTGTAAGTCGTTAAAATGCTATGTGAAAGTATATTTTCTTTGAATCATAGTTAATGGCAGGCGTCACTCTGTATGTCTGTACACTGGTCCAGTGGTTTGAAACGTTGCTTCTATTACTTTTATTGAGAAATGTTACTATGGTAGTCAATGGAATTTGATTTGGTCCAATGATACCTATAATATACAAGGGAAACAACTCTTCATACTTTGGGTATAGCTGACCATGATATCTACTTTAAATGTTGAGAAAGAAAATTAGTTTGGGTTTATGTTATATAGCACATAGAAGCAGATAAAGTTTAGAGCACTGTCTGGCTCTAAGTGATAGAAATACAACCACACCCTTTAAATGTGTTCTTTTTTATGAGGTCTGCCACTTTAGTGTTTTAATTTAATTATTATTTTAAATTATTAATATTTATTTTTATATTTATTATTATTATTATTATTAACAATACATAAACAAAATCACCCAGCAAAATGTTTTTTGAGGAATAATATAATGTTTTAATAAAATTGATATTCATAATATATGTTTTCTTGGCGCAATAATGACTGCTTATTATGATATTCCAACACGCACGTACGCACGCACCACGCACGCAAGAAAAAAGAAAGAAAAAGCAAAATCATATATTATTTTTTGAGGGTATTTGTGTGATTTATTGAAAACGTAAATTATTAGACAACAATATAGTTTGGAAACCACACAGATACAATATGTATAGCCAATCATATATGATTCAAAACTCCCCATTCCACAAACGATGTTTGTTTGCTAGGTATTTGTGGTTTGTCTTCAAAAGTAATTTTTAAAATAACAAAAGAGTTCGTCCTCGTAAAAACTAACTAAAAACTTATGAGAATTTCATACCAAAAGCATATTTTTTTTTTAAAGAGTTTGATTATATTTATGTGATTTATTACTAACATTATGTTAAATTATTGGATCCAATTATTATTATACCTTTAATATCCTACTAGATTTGGCAATAAAAACAAAATGATATACCTAGTAAAATTAATTAAAAACCAAAAACAAATATATTTTGTACCATATTTAAAGAAAAATGCCAAATTATAGATTTACTGACTCTTAATATCTTTAAAAATATATAATATTAATCTTTATTTTTTTACACTGAGTACTATCTGAGAGCCAGCATATGTACAGTCTCGTTCTTATCTTCTCAGTGTGCGGCCTCAAGACGACAGTATACCGTATAGAAGGAATCTTGGTGGAACGTCTCGAACCTGTCTCACCATTGTGCGGCTACTTAAGTAAACAGAATAAATAATTCATGTGACACTTTCGTACGAATTGGGATTAATCACGATCGATATCACTATTATCTATTGGTCTTCAATACCCCACTGGTTGGGGGATCACCTGTGATTTAGATATCATCTTGTATTACTAGAGAATGCTTTAGATGTCGTGTAAAGTGTTCAAACCTTCACTCCTGTTTGATAAATGCAAGCTTAATCAGTATGTAGTTGTCATTTCACAAAACTTCGAAACAAAACAAGTTAAACATTTCCAAAACAAGTTTTCTCGACCAAAATATAGCTCAACTTTGTATATTTCTAAACACCTTCCCCAAAACACACACACACACACACACACACACACACAAACACAACACACAGACACACACACACACACAGAGAGAGAGAGAGCGACACACAGAAACACACACACACACACACGGATAAAGAGAGAGAGAGAGAGAGAGAGAGAGAGAGAGAGAGAGAGAGATATTTTATTTTATTTATGATCCCAAAGTATAAATTAGTGGTCAAACAAAATTACAATAAAGGCCAGATGGTTCAATAAAAACTTTTATGTAAATAAAGAAGAAAATAATTACAAAATATTAATTAAAATATGATATGTTACAGAACTAATTAAAAATTCAAATTTCCTGACATCTCAATTACAACATTAGCCATTTCTTGACAGTGGTTTTCGAGATTTTATGAAGAATTGCGTGGCAGTGAATGACATTAAAGAAAAACTCTGAAAGTTTCACGGCAGTGAAAGCCTCTCAGTCCTTCTTATGATATTTAATCTTATTAAATTGTTTATAACATTAAGCAGTTACGTAATTTTGGAAAATATTTATATAGTGCCACAACTCTGAGAAACAGCTATATTTAGTGCATCGTATATTGTTTGCTTTCTCCTAATATTTATATTTTTATATTCGGTTTTACTCTTTGTCAATGTTCACCATGATGTAATTTATTTATTGCTGAACCGATGAGCTGTTAAGCTTAAGGTAAATAAAAGAATTGAAGACGTAGTTCTGCATTACAAGACACAAATTGGGGTTCCGTAGAATTAATATTAATTTGATAAATAGAGATAGACGCGATAATAGCGTTACATCCAAGCTTAATAGTGCATATTTTGTTATTAATTTTATGAAATTGGCTGGCCACCCAATTCATCTCTTCTAAATTCGCCACTATATAATTACTAATGTTATCATTAAAAAAAATAGTAAAAAACAAACATTTAAAAAAATAATATTTTCATGTATTTAAAAAAAAATTATTTGCACATTCTCTTCTACAGATAAACGTTTTTTTTTTTTCATACGTTACATTTTTTTGTCATTAAAATTGACCAACACTACTAACTGACTAAGAACAGCTTGTGTCAAAATGACTTCTTTAACTCTCTAGGAATCTCATGAACTCGGTAAATTAAAACCTGCCATATCACTGTAGGGGCCAAGATCATCTCATATTGAACGTTATATAATCAAGACATTCTAGTAATTTTTTCTATATCAACTTTACATATATGTATATGTACGAAAATAAAGTTAATAAAGAAGGATTTATGTATATCTGCATAAACATACTTTATATTTTGACATACTGATGTTCGATATGCGAATCAACCCTTATTAAATTGTCGGCTAATACCAGCTGACAAATTTATCAGAAACAACATAACGGTCTGTCACGCGAGATTGTGCGAGGTCTTGTGACAATCTACGAAGTTTTTCGACAACTATGTTTACTTAATTACCAGTAGGAGCGCTGTTTGTGAGGATCTAGAAATTAAAATATACGTGGACATAATGAGATACTCTGTGTTCCTCGTTCTGCTTGTATTTTTCAGTATTTTTGGAGTGCATGTAGCGGAGGTAAGGTACTTTATAACGCAACAATATACCATTATTATTTTCCGTTATTATTAGTGCTCTGTTTTCTTATACTTAAAAAAGTGAAATTGTGATATACGAATCAAAGCTATTTTAACCTAAATATTGAATTGGTAATAAGCAGAATATGGTGTAAGTTTTTAACTCTTAACTTACATTGTAAATTCACCAACATTTGGATTGTTTGTCAATTAAAAAACCTCTACTTTAAAAATATATGCCAATACATTTGTTGAAAACGTTAATTGTCAAACATACAATAATTCCTTAAGGTCTATATAGAATTAAACAAAAAATTGATTAATTTTCAAATGTCTTCATACATGTATTTAAAATTTCAAAAGTGAATACAAAATTAAATTATAAACTCATTATATGTACTATATCTGTTTTGAAACAGCATTTAAAATTATTACTTGTAAAATAGTATATTAATTGTATTAGTTATTTAACGCACTCCAACTAATGGATGCCAATAATAGCAGATAATTGAACTTATTTTATTATCACTTGTTTCAAATTAAAAACTTAGATGTAATGCTATTATTTCGTCTATATATGTATATGTATGTGTGTGTTTGTTTATGTGTATGTATGTATATATGTGTGTGTATATGTGTGTGTATGTATGTGTGTGTGCGTCTGTGTGTATGTATGTATATATGTATGTATGTATGTATGTAATTCATTTAGTGATTGAAATTGATTATAAAGCAAGAACATAATATTATTTGAAACTTTGCGACATTGTTTTGTTTTATTTATAATAGAACCTCATATATTTATTCCCTAGAACTGTAACAAATCACCACAATGCACCTGCCAATTCGACGCAGACGGAGAGCTTCCGGTAGCTGGGAGCGGAAGTGACGGACGACTTATCGGTATTGCTGGAGCTATCGGGGCTCTGGGCTCTATGATGGTAGCGGGTGGAGGGTTCGCTGTCTGGCGTTGCATTAACAGCAGGTCTGCGTCAACGTCCAACCTTTACGGAAGACCAGCTTCTAACGATTCTTCAATAGGGTCGTGGATGAACGAGAAAGGGAAAGATCCACTAACTCCCAGAAACAACCTAACACGAGGATCCACCCCATTTTCGTTACAAGATGACGACGAGTTTGGCGGGAATCATACTTCTGGTCCAATGTCCTCTTCAAGACGGACGAATATATATCGTAATGGGCCCTTGTGAACATGAAATTCATGAATTATTATTGACAGTAAATATTATGTTTTAAAGAACTGAACCTGAAGTGATGAACTTGTTTGAATATTTCAGTCTGTTCTGTTCAGATCTCATTGAACGTAGCCTATTTTCTGCAAATATAGAACTTTTACCATTTCCACTTATAATGACTTAAAACAGTGGATATAAACTGTGTGAACCACAGAACAGTAGCTCATGATGGGAGAAGGGATGGGGAGGCAGCTGATTTTCAGTTAAGGAACGCATTTTATTCAACATAAAATAACTTTTAATTAATAATTTTTTAGCTTTACTGCCCTTTCTCCTAGGTAATAATTATTTTTAACCCATGACTAATATGAAATGTATCAATATGCCAGTTTAATTTCCTCTATCTTGACAGGCGATCCTTTTTCCTCTTCTTTTGGATTACAGATTTAAAAGCAAAACAGTGTAAAAAAATATAAAGTAAAATTTATTATGTCTTGATTGGCTTGGAGACGACATTAAACGTTTTTGGACCAGTTTATTCTGCCAAAATGCGCGTGCGGACCTGTAAGCCGAAAATAAAACTTAGCCTTAATTTACTTTATCTTTAGTTAAAGGTTTTAATTATTCCCAATAGCATCAGCAACAGCTTACAAAAAACTCTTGACTTTTATTTGAAAAACAGTAATTTACATTTAAATTTTTGTTCCAATCAATAACTGTTGTTTCATTATATTATAGATGCAATAATAATAATAATAATAATAATAATAATAATAGTAATAAAAACCAAAAATAAATAAGAAAAGGACATGGAAAAAGGGCCGGTGATACCTCGAATTTGGAAAAGGCCAAAGCAGAATTAATTAATTAATTAATTAAAAAAATATATATCGCCTAAAATAAAAAAATAAACATAATGCTTCTGAGAAAAAAACATATTTATCTTTTTAGGTCCAAATGAAAACATGAAAAAGTAAAATTTGCATAAAATATATTTCCTTAATTTTCTTTCCCGTGGCTTCAAAACACGTTATTGCTATAAATGTTCCTGCTTTCGTTTGGTATAGTTATATGTAAACTTAAACTTGTGTCTAATCATTAACGCCATATAAACTGAATGCAGTTGTGTCCAGACTTATTGCAAACATTAGGTCAGGACAGTACTAATGTCTTGCATATTAATCTATGCAGAATATATTCATAATTATTTAAAACTGACTCTTGATGTCTGAAAATGCATAATTATCATAGCTAACATAATTATACTTATTTCATATAAACGGTAAAGATGTTGGTGTTTATGAAAGCTTGGTGGTAACTAAAATTGTATGTGACTCGAATTGGGTTTGCCTTTATAAGACAACGAATGTTAAGTATATAGTTTTCCACTACGTTTTTCAGAATGCCCGTTTATATTAATTGCTTTATCGTTAATGATTAAAATCTATTCTACAATGAAATTTGTCTTTGAAATATATCACATTATAAATATTTATAATTTTCTTTTCTATCGTTACTAATTGGATTTACATATTCTGTATTGTAACAATATATATTTATTTATTAATAAAAGATGAACATAAATGTAAACATACTTTCAGCTTATTTTAATTTTAGAACTAGTGCATATAATTGCATATGGGTATATAATGAAAATGATGATTAAGCATAGACTTCAACATGATTCCTCCACCTCCTCACAAGCGGGGCCGGATTTCTAAGGATGCAATAGCCCCGGGCCCTTGCCAGAGCTCCCCGACTAAGGAGCTCCTTTATAAAAAATGTAATAATTATAAAATTAGTTATATTATTACAAAGGATTAACCAAGTGTGTGTGGGAGTGAGGGGTGGGGGAGGGGGATGGGGCCACCAGAAAATAGAACCTGAAGTGCTCCGGGCCCCCAAGGTCTAAATCCGGTTCTGCCCCCAAGAGACAACACACTGGAGACTTAACAAAGCAGATGCTAAAAAAACCTTATATAAACAGAAACACGTTTATTCAATATTCCAGTAATGTCTGTACATTTTCCGTGTTTAAAAAATACTAGAAGGTAAAAAAACCTCCTGCTAACCTTACTTAAATTTTGCAGTAAAGCATTTTAGGTGTGATGCAAAATAATTTAGTGATACTAATAAAAAAACGATCTTCAGCTTTAAAAGTTGTTAAAAAACTAACAAAGCCCCCTCGTATAATATTATTTGCAGAAGAAAGAACCTATACTATATTTAGGCGAATCATGATCCATTCATGAATTCGTCTCCTTTCATGAACAAGTTATATCGCCAATGTTTCTGCATCATGCCTATGTTTAAACATACTTTTATATTGTTCAGTAAAGTTTGTTTTATTTAAGGACGTCTCTAGAGAACATTGATTTTAATCTTATCATCGGCTATTGGACGTTGAACATATGGTCATTTTGACATATTTATTCAGAGGTAAGCCGCTGCGGCCACATAGGCTACTATTTCCGATAAGCAGCAAGAGGTCTTTCATATGCACTTTCCCATAGGCAGAAGAGCAAATACCACAGCCTTTGATGATCCATTTGTGGACCACAGGTTGGAACGGAAGATATTCCAAACTGCAAATTGGTCTACCGAGAAGGATCGATCCGGTGACCAACCGCTTCACAAGCGGACACGTTTATGTTGTTAAGATACATGGTTTCAAATCCAATAACAGTTCTGTGATTTGTTTAGCCATGATAACATTCCTTAAAGCTAACATACGAGCTTAATACTGGGATATTTCTTAATCAACACTGTAACTCTTCTTTTAGTAATTTAAAAGTACTGCAAGTCTTTATTAGACGTCTTACTGATAGCCTGTCACTTAACATGATATTGCAAAATGGAGAAAGCCCTCTTCAAAGACTGATCAATACAAGTGACATATTAAACTAAATATATTAGTTATATCGATGAACATACCTCTATAAAATACCTATACTAAGTTTTTCTAAGCCACGGAAGATAAAATCGTAAGCACATTTCTAAAAGACCAATATCGTTTAGATTAGTGACCTCGTTTGGTTGATTTTAGAAGACAATTGTTAACTACAGATGAATTTGTCTTTCATTTATGTTTTCTGAGTTATTATTAACAAGTTGTTTTATTTTTACGTTGATTTATTAATTATCGGCTATTGCATATAAAACATTTGGCTATTTTGACACGTAGTCAACCTCCAATAAATGTTGTACCACTGTCATCAGCTTGAGAGTCTGACGTTCATTATGGGCTCACCAAGTTCTTTTATGCTTATTATAAAAACAAACGACAGTGTATTGTTTGTTTTTTTGCCAAGGATCGATTTTGTTTCTCAAACAGACATAATGCGACATTCTCGACAAATATGTAATATTATATACTTATATAACTATAAAACCACCATTTTAGAATTACTTACAAATAAAATAAAAATATGAACACGTCCTTGCTATATAGCACCTTTGAAACAAATAACATGAATACATCCCTGAAGATTTGACCACTAATAGCCGATATGATAATCAGCGTTTGACACTGATTCATGAGAGCAGGCTAACAAAGGTTTCCTTTTACAATAACATATATATTTCTTGGACAGTGTCTTGTGCAGAGGTATGGTTTAAAAGATGATAATAGTTATTTTAGTCATTGGGGTTTGATTCCAAATCGTGGATATGGCATTACTGGTTTGAACGTGATTCATGCGTTCAGCCCCTCGAATATTTTTTATTGTACCTCTTCTGTTCTCTGCCTTGTGCAGGGATACGGTATTGAACATAATAGCAGTTTTATCATTCGGTATTGGCGCTCTATAGCCAATATGGCATTCCTTTCCTTTATACCAACACGATGGTGATAAATGATTATTTGAAAAGGGTGCTTGTGTTACTTGAGTGAGATGAGATTATGTTATTGTTGTAGAGTGACATCTACAGCGTGTCTCCACGAGTATAATCCCCGCTTTCTGTTCGTACACATGTGTTGTGAAGTGTTATCTACAGCGTGTCTCCACGAGTATAATCCCCGCTTTCTGTTCGTATACCTGTGTTGTGAAGATAGGTGTGATCAATCTCATAAAATCATTCAGTATTAGTTTCCTATCAGATCTCCTTCAGTAACAGAAACACGCCGACGACAAATAGATCACAAACGTAGAATTGATCAGAGAATGTGTGCACATTAATATTTTAGCGACAGTAAGTATAGATATGACACTAACTTGGTATGATTTTTCTTTGAAAATTGTAACTGCGTAAATAACCCTTATTTTAGCATAATGTGTGAATAAAACAAAAGCAGAAAAATATGTTATTCGTTTGATAGATTATTTATGCATTATGACAATTAATATATAATACTGTTTAGGACATTTTGATTTTAAAGCTTTTGCTCCAGGTTGTGTGCTTGTAAAACTTTAAAAGTATGGATTCAAAGCTTAAACAAAGTCTTATTACTTTAATTCCATGCAAATGATATGCAGTTAGTCTCAATTCTTTTGATATAATTGTTTTGTATCTGGTTGTTCTTCCGTAATGTTATATATTAATATAACACAGAAGTGAAGATGTAGACATTTAACAATAATAGTAAACAACAGTTACAGGGGAGAACAACTAGGCGTATGGACTGAATATAGTCCTACAGTGTTCTTTTATCATGAAAAGTTACAAAACAAATTTATAATAAATATTGTATTGTTGACATATTTTGTGTTGCTAAGCTGATGCAATTACAACGCCACTGCTAACAATCAAAATTTGTTGTGTCTTTGTTATGCAACACAGAAGTGACACCATTTAATCTTGATTGACTGCATCTAGAGTAAATGCTGTCCAATAATTGGTGGATAGTAATGAACTAGTTTGGCTTACAACCTGAATATACAGACAGATATATTAATTTATAGCATCAGCATTAAATGGTATAGTTCGTAACTGTAGCAGTTTATTAAATTTTTTTTGATCCACACGTTCATAAAGATTTGTATCACATGCCGGGATTCTGGTGTAGTGTTATGCAACATACTTGATTAGCTCAGAACTGTGGTGTTCAGATATTGGTTAGCTTATACCGAATGATGTATGATTCTTTTCAAAGATTAGGATAACAGAGATGACAAAGGTGATGATGATGTTCTTAGTGATGTCTTTGATACTTCACATAGCTGAGTCTGCATCTCATGAACAACATTTTGCAGGTGGGACTTTGGCATACAAGTTCATTGATACTACACCGCCTACTTATAAGGTACAACTTTGGTGGATTTTGATTAGGAAAATATTCATGAAATGTTTAAGAATTTCTTAAAACTTTAATTATTAGTATTTACCAAGAGGCTATTTCTGAGAACACGTGTGGAAAAGGTAAGAATTGTTGTGTAAAGTGTTTAATATCCAAAATTGCTGAACTCTCTTTAGTTTAAATGTTTTCAAGTTAAAAGATCTACATTTTTGCGAGAATGCCCACACACATCTACACAATATATTCTGAATATAGTTTTAGAATTGTAGAGAGAGATATTCAGTCTTGAGATAGAATCAAAAGGAAGATCTTGAATATTATAACAAATGCTGTTATAAAGATAGTTAACATGACTGATTGTGATGTGTATTAAAGGTTGAAATCACTGCCATTACTGGATGGAAACTAACAAAAGGACCTTGCGGCCCCAACTGTACACAAGATGATGTCGGACGAAATACAACAATGAGCAGAAACATCGCTATCAAGACGTCTGGTGATGAAACCTACTTTGGTAACTGGACAGCAGAGATTAAAACTAAAATTAATAAAATACGACAGACAAGCTACAAGTCTCTGCAGGGCGTGGCTAGAACCACCCTGACTGGGTATGTTGCTGGACTAAACAGCAAACTGCAGTGGGAACAGGAAGTTGCTACGATGGTGGTGGACGTGAACAACTCATGGGAAAACATGGATGTCGTGTAATTAACTATTTGATTTTACCTTTTTTTTTTCATGTTATTTACACACGATTCCATGCACACAATAATGCATTTACACTACAAACACATGATCCAGTGCTTAGAAACCGATTAAAATCCAGAGATGATAAATCCCATACAAATTGCTCAAAGAAATACACCACATTTATGACTATACTTTTTGTTATAGATAATTCAGTGCAATTTCATACGAAAGATCAACAGAAGATTTTTTTTTAAAGTATTATTTTATAAGATTGTGCTTCAGGTGTTTTTACATGTTGTAAACTAGTAGCTTTTGATAATGATTCCTGAGTAAAAACTACACTTTGCTTAAATATACCTTGAACTCTTTTATGCAGAAATACCGTATTCACCGTAACAGGGTTATTATTTAAAAAATGTAATCACTGTTTGAGTCAAGGGTACACAATAGGAAGCACTGGAGACACACACCTCACAGAAGTCACCCATTGCCTGTGTTTGCTCAGTTGTACATGCATTAACAGCATCAATATTTAAAGTATTCCCGTCAGTTAATCTTCTGGATTCACCCCTGCCATTACGTTTAATAATAACATAATGTTAAATAATTACAGTTTTAAGGGTAAACACTGGTTGCCATTAGCCTACGACCCAAAAGCCAATAAAAGAGGATACAAAATAGAAGCGAAAATTAACCCTCAATTACGAAGTGATACGAGAAAACCGAACAACAGTCCACTAGTTATGTTCAAGCCAATATACAAGTAAGTTTATGTAAAAAATATAACAAACAGTCCACTAGTTATGTTCAAGCCAATATACAAGTAAGTTTATGTATAAAATATAATAAACAGTCTATTAGTTATGTTCAAGCCAATATACAAGTAAGTTTATGTATAAAATATAACAAACAGTCCACTAGTTATGTTCAAGCCAATATACAAGTAAGTTTATGTATAAAATATAACAAATAGTCCACTAGTTATGTTCAAGCTAATATACAAATAAGTTTATGTTTAAAATATAACAAACACTCCATTGTTTACTTTCAAACTAATATACAAGTAAATTTATGTATACAAATATAACACTGGTTACTTTCAAACTAATATATTTTAATGTTTATGTATAACATATAACAATGTCTACTGGTTATTTCAAACTAATATACAGGTAACTTTATGTATAAAATATAACAACAATTCTACTGGTTACTTTCAAATTTATATACAGGTAACTTTATGTATAACATTTAAAACCATTCCACTGGTTACTTTCAAACCTATATACAGGTAAGTTTATATATAAAATATAACAAACAGGCCATTTGTTTCTTTCAAAGTAATATATAGGTAAGTTAATGTATAAAATATGTATGTAACAAATAGTCCACAGATTACTTTCGAACTAATAAATTATATATGTAAGTTTATGTATATGTATAAAATATACATGAAAAAACAGTCCAACGGTTATGTTCAGAAACAGAACGATAGTATGTTCAAGCCAATACATAACAAAGTTGAAACGTTAATTACCGTAGAAAGCAATTAATTATAATAACAAATAATATGTTATATGCTTATCCTGTGATACATACATTACAAGACCTTAATTAATGAAAAAATGTCAATAGATTCACACATTATAAATCAGACGGTTTACAATTGGTATGATAGGAAACATTCAGAATATCATCCATTCATTGAATGAAAATAGTGTCATAAAAGTTACTATCATAATTGTAAATTTGTACTATAGTTGTAATATTTAGTACATTTAGTAGATCTATTTAGATAATTGACGTATTCTTGAACAGTACAATGAAATTGCAGACGATTGTGACATATTGGTAACTTGAAGCTCTTAATATTATAGAGTGCTTCTAAACAACAAAACACGACTAAAGTTGGCCACGAGTGATCCGGATGGTGACATGGTAAAATGCTCATACGGAGTATATTTTCAAGCAGGCTTCCTTGACAAGCATAACAACATCACAGTGAGTCCGGTAAGCCGCCATAATAATGATGATGATAATAATAATAATAACAATAATAATACACACACACACATACACACAAACACACACACCACACACACACACACACACACATGCACACACACACACATGCGCACACACACACACACTCACACACTCACACACACACACATATCTGAAGTTTTGGTAAAATTTAAAAAGTCATAGATAAAATTTTAATGATCTCCCCATTTCTTTGGGATGATACTAAATCATCGCCTTGTGATTTTGGCTATTGTTTCCCCTACACTGTGATCATGTATGATACTAGTAATGCAATAATACACATGGTAATAATGCACCTATGTATAATACAAATCGTAATAATGCACCTATGTAAATGTGTTATATTTTTAGGAATGTGAAATTACGTTTGAGCCATACAGAGGTGAAAGTAGTAGCGATAACACCCATTTACCTTACATAAATGGAAGCTGGGGAGGAATTCCTATTACCGTGACAGACCATAATAATAAAGATATAAAACTTTTAAGTAACGGAAGTGTAGTGAATGTTATACGGGCAAGGACAAGACAACTGAGTGCTATCAATATTCAAGTAAGTACAAATACCTTTCAGAGACCTTTCTTAAAAACCAAAACAAAACAACAGTGGACTGTCCTCATCTACAGTCTTTTAGAACATATTTATTTACTCAACTAAATTAATCAAGGGTCTGTAGACGTTTTGTCGTTTTTTAAATAGTGTTATGATATTTTAGTACGTTTTGATCACAAATGATTTATAAACATTGTTCGAGTAAAATTTGATCCGTGATATATGTAAAAACACGTAAGTGGTTACTGTATGTTTTTCTTACTTTTATAAGTATTTGGCCAAAATGCACTTTTTGTGTATAATTCAAAACATCACAATTCATTTTTGTTATTGTTTTTCAAACAAACTATTTTTTTTCAATCAATTACAAAATTGTGTCGGTAATATGTTTATTTTTAATTATTTATAATTTACTATCTGTGTATTTTTTTTTTTAATTAACGTTTTATTATAAGTTAAAGTTTTAAACTGATTTTAAAAAACGAAGTATATTTTAAACTAATTTGTAATAGAATGACGCTTAACAGGCAAATTTTTGTTTTAGTGTGACATTAAATGGATCTTGCATATAAAATATCACTTGCTGCTTATCGGTAAGAGTAGCCACATTAGTGTGGTGGCAACAGGTTTCGTCATCTCACCTTTTTAACAATAACCTCAGTTCCTGACAACAAAGGAAACCGAGGTGTGTCTTGAACCTTAATTGAAAATAAGCACGAAAATAAGTACAACCAACCAGTCATCACTAAATGGTAAACCTTTACAACTGTGATCTTTTTTTTGAAAGATTTACACGTACTAACATTAATTCACTATTCATATGACACGTTTATACCAATCAATCCACAATATCAACTGGAGCACATTGAATTATCAATCACCCCAATAGCCGATGTTTACTTTTGTGCTGGGGGTCGTTAAATAAATAAACAAATGAATTATCAGTCATCGGCTATTGGATGTCAAACATTTGTTAATTCTACATATAGTCAAGTGTGAGCCGTCTACAATATCAATTCACTTCAATGTCATAAAAGGATATATTTGCTTGTTTCAGTTTTTATTTCAAACGTTGGATAATCTTGAAATGCCTAAATTCGTTCACCCCACCAAGCCAAGTCAACATCAGTTCAAAGTGTACGCAGGATCCACGTTGAAAATAAAGCTTTATGCAGAACCTAACGAAGCAACATTCGAGTAAGTACACATGATTTTACAATATCAGTCACGATATTTGAACATAGAGTACTTTTAGACTTATGTAGAACTCGATATGAACCACAAATCTATTATACGCAGTCTAAACAATGGAATTAGCTCTGACATCACTTCCAGATATTTGTCCTACACAGAGTTCTGTGAAACCTGACGTGGTTCTCAGTTTACAGATCAAGTATAAACAAATCTAACCAAGCTTCAACAAGATGCAAAATTCCATTTGCCCGTAATCCGTATTCGTATGCCCATACATAATCCGTAATGTGTCATCTGAATACATATGATTCAGATTCTATAAAACTTATATTATAAGCCTAAACACTTCCGTCAGTCAATTCCTTAGGGTGTAGGACCGGAATCCTCAACAAAATGCCAGTTTTGTCTTCTTTGCATTCAATTGACAATGTCCCGGACGAAATATTATTATTACTTGCAGTTGCCTATTTAAAGTTATTTTAAAATTTAGATAATATGGTTTTGTAAACGACTTTGTCGTTGAAAAGTAATTTTATAATATAACATTTACTAGGATTGCTCAGTCATTTCATTCAATCCACTTTACTCCAGCTGGACATAAAGGCGCCATATCAGCTCGGTTAGGTTAAGCCTACTAGGTTATTACCAGTTCTTTCCATCTAGATCCATTTCTTTCTACCCTTGACCTAATTATACACAGCGTGCAGGTTCCAGATATTATAGCAAAAAAGAATATTGCTCTACTTAAAATTAATTACTGAAAATTGAAATCAAACCTTTAATGGTTAACTTAATGTACGAGTCCCTTGTATAGTTTGAACATTGTTTCCTGTATTAATATTTTGAAAAACCTGATCTGCAGTATCACTATTTGATGATGTTTTATGATTTACTATGCACAGGGAAATTGAGACATTCTACATGACGTCCTTACCGCAAGTTAACGCTGTGGTAACTCCAGCGAAATATGTACCTGGGAAACATAACAAAACAAAATTCAGCGAGGTATTGTGGAACACCACAAAGTCGGATGTCGGATCATTCATTCTTCAAGCTACTGCCACTGATTCAGCTGGGCAAGTGAATCAAATATATGTTTTGTTGGTGATAATAAAAATATAAAAGTACATGCAGATAAAGAAAAGAAAAAAGTATTTATATTTAACAGATTTGCAAAAAATGTGGTTATCATAAAAATAGGAGTAAAACTGAAAACAAGACATACTCATACTCACACACACACACACACACACACACACACACACACACACACACACACACACACACACACACACACACACAC
>JAULBS010001447.1:0-11584 GCA_032355785.1 Symmetromphalus regularis | reverse complement strand
CAGTGGGTAGGTGTATACCACTTACACCGACCAGTGGTCCACAACTGGTTTAACAAAGGCCGTGGTATGTGCTATTCAGTCTGTGGGTTAGTGCATATAATATATCCCTTGGTTTTTTTTATCAAAAAGCAGCGGGTTTCGTGTCTCCTACTAACATTAACCTCTGTCCTGGGCAGACAGGCACAGGAACCTAAGATGTGTGCCCAGGACAGCGAGCTTGAACCTTAATTGGATATTAGCACGAAAATAAATACAACCACCACAACCTGTAATCATAACATTCATGTTTTACTAACAGACAGACAGAGAGACAGATAGACAGACAGATAATCTCGTTCATTTGGTACACCATTAATTTTTGCGAACTACTAATATGAACATGCGTATGACAATTACCTCATTGTTTTTGCATGTAGCATGTTTATATGTTAAATAGTGTGATAATGTTTTTAATGTGTTTGTGCTAGGTACACTTTATTTGAAATAATATGTTTATATGTTATACAGCGTGAAACTGTGTTTGGCTTTTGTGCATGATAGGTGCACTGTTGCTTTGATTTAGTACGCTTTAGGTGTTTTGTAGCTCTACAGTCTGTTTTGGTTAATTCTTGTCATGCCTGTCAATCGCCGAGCTGATATTCCACTTACACGTCTTGGGTCATCTGAAACTACTCAACATAGGTGGGTGTTTTTATTACAAAACATGGCCCAAAACCATTCATGCACATACTAAATAAATAATCATTGGCATTTAATGGCATGGGTGTTTGGAAATTTGAATGTCTGGCTCGAAGAGCAGAGTTCAACAAACGAATCCCCGCTAGCCATTAAAACATAACATAAAAATATCTGGTTGGATAGTTGCATTTATTTTCGTGCTTATATATGCCATTAGTAGCTGGATGTAGCTCAAACAGTAGCGTGTCTGCCTGTGAACCGAACGGTTGTCGGATCGAGCCTTCTCAGTGGACCCATTTGCAGATAGGGCTATTGTCCGTTGCAGCCAGTGGTCCACAACTGATTCATCAAAGGCCATGGTATGTGCTGTCCTATCTGTAGGACGGTGCATATAAAATACCTCTTGCTGTTTATCGGAAAGAGTAGCCTATGTGGCGGCAGCGGGATTCCTCAAAACACATATGTCAGAATGACCATATGGTTGACATCCAATAGCAGATGATAAGTATAAATCAATGTGTTCTATAGGCGTCGTTAAATAAAACAAACTTCACTTTATATCCAATTAAGGTTCAAACACGTTGTCCTGAAGACACACCCAGCTTCCTGTGGTGTCTGTCCAGGACAGAGGTTAGTATTAGTAGGAAGATAACCCACTGCCACTCTACCACAGACAGGATAGCACATACCATGGCCTTTGATATACACCTATTACTCTGTGTCTTGCGTAGCACTACAAGTCTAGTAATAATAATACATTGATACCAGTATTTTAAAAACCACTCAATATAGAGTTATGAGAGAAGGGACATGAAGTAGTAATACTAATACATTGATACAGGTATTTTAAAAACAACTCAATATAGAGTTGTGAGAGATGCACGTGAAGTAGTAATAAAAATACATTGATACAAGCATTTTAAAAACCACTCAATATAGAGTCATGAGACGGACATGAAGTAGTAATAATAATACATTGATACAAGTATTATAAAAAACACTAAATATAGAGTTATGAGATACGGACATGAATTAGTAATAATAATACATTGATACAAGTATTATAAAAAAACACTCAATATAGAGTTATGAGAGACGGACATGAATTAGTAATAATAATACATTGATACAAGTATTTAAAAAAACACCCAATATAGAGTTAAGAGTGACGGACATGAAGTAAGCTAAAATATATATAAAACATTTCTAACAAATAAATACATATAAATAATTATAAAATAATTACACCTCTCTATACACATAATCTCGCCTTTTTTCTAAAATCTTTAAACATGTTTTGGAACAACTTTTCGTTACTAAAATGTCCGAAAATAAAAATTCATAAATCAAAATCTTTAAAACTTGGACATTAAAACACCATTAATTAAAACCTCCCTCAAATCATTTTGTAATGGACAAATTAAAATAGCATGTCCTTCATTTTCAATACAATCCTTACAGTTAAAATAAAATCTTTCAATTTTTTTTAATTAAAGTGGTCAGGGCAGATTTATAAGGGGGCAAATGGGGCAATTTCCCCGGCCCCCTGCTAGAAGGTCCCTCCCTCAGACTAAGAACATCCTTTATTAAAAATGTAATAATTATAAAATTAGCTTTATTCATTCATTTTAGTTCATTTTTTTATTTGTCATGTAATTTAATTTCTATGTTGAGGGGCCTCCGAACCTGAAGTACCCCAGGCCTTTCAAGGTCTATATCCGACCCTGCAACCGCTTTCAATCCTTAGTGGTGCCACACCGCTCCTGAACTTTGCAAACGCACTCCTGTGACTTGGTGGGATAACAGGGGCACAATAAATCTCTATACAGCATTATTTGGAATGTGTTTCGCATAATTATCTGCAGGTTGGAACACAATGAATGTTTTGTCATTGGGATACGTAGGCCGAACTAATGGATACCGCCCGTGAATAGATAATAAGTACATACAGCATTAAAATATAGGCTTTATTGTGCTAGCATCAAGATGGCGATTTCAGATTGACTGAAGACTTATAATTATACACACGTAATAGATACACATAATTGAAAGAAGAAAAACAAATTTAAATGAGACTGTATACATTTAATTTAATAACATATCTACACAACGTCCTTTCTATACTCAACCAAAAAAAGAAAGTATGCATGTAATCAATAGTAATTTATTTCATGAACTAGACGACATTCATGGCAGAAATTCTGGAATTCGATAACCAAACCATTTAGGAGTGTGTGTGTGTTCTGTAATATTACAAATTGTGTACGTTTGCTGTCAACGGACCATTACTGTGAGCACCCCATAAAACAAAACAAAAATTTCAATATACATACTTTCTTTTTTTGGTTGAGTATATAAATTTACATTTAACAGTCTTGATTATAATACGACTGTGACATACTAGCAGAGGAAAGTTCACACTGTTGTGTTTCTTATACTACGAACTGCGACCACCTGCTGATTACTCTATTACAGCACCCCACGCTGATTAGTGTTAAATTAGCAAATTACACTTTATGGCTTAAATTAACTAATTAATTGACTAATCTCATCATCGTGAAAGGTGGTCTTAATGCCAAAGATCTTAGATGTAATTAAAGAAGAGTTTCATTTCTTTATTCACTCAGACCATAGTATGGTACATGAGGTTAAAAATTCAATACAGATGTGAGCAAAATGCTGGATTACAATTTAAAGTTAAACTGGAGAACATAATATAAAATAATATATACATATAATACACAGATATTCATACACTTACATTATTTTCATACCTTGTTATATATATTTACTTAATTTAATTAATATATCTTTATTTTCTTTTTTTAAAAAGTATATTCATTTTAATTATACTTGGATTTCTACAATGACAGTTATATAAATTTTGCAATCTAAGGTCATTTAAAGCATTACATTCAAATAAAAAATGAATGTAATACACCAGTGTAGATAACAATTATATAAATACGCTTACTGATTAATAAGTAATGTGTACATACATGTACATATAATAAGACATGATTTATTTTCATTTAATGTGCAACCAGACTCTGGAAGCTAAAGAAACTAGTCATAACGGTGTCCTTCAGTAATGACACTTGGATTCCTTGCGCAATCGAAAGAACCATATCAGAGTTTTCGGTTATTTTGAACGATGTTTTTTGCTGTGGATTATGAGTGTTTGCTTGTAAACCTTCATGTGTAGTTATATTTAGACAGTCCTCTTGTAAATCATCTTGTTGAATATGTATGTTTATTTTATACTGTATTGTCCTCATATGCCGTTGCTGAACGGCCTGAGAGAAATAAAGTGTTCTGTTCTGTTCTGTACCTTGAACACTGTATTGGTATTAAAGGAAAAGACTGATTGTTTAACAACACCGACAGCAAATTGTTTATTCAGTGGCTAATAGGTGTCAGACATATGTTGTTTTGAGACATCGTATTTAAAGGAAACCCGCTTCCGCGACATAAGCTACTCTTTCCGATTAGGTTCATTGATCATTTATAATAATAATAATAATCTTTCCCACAGACAGGACAGCACATAAAACGGCCTTTGATAACCAGTTGTGGACCACTGGTCGGCGAAAGTGGTATAAACCTACCCACTGAGCCTTACGTAACATACACTGCCTCGACAGAGATTTGATCCCAGTACATACCAGTTGTGAGGACGACAGCTTGGCCACTGCGCCACCGGGACAGGCCTGTATTGATATTATGTACTAAACAGTATTTCTGTTTCTCAGTCTTATTGGGTTATGACCACAACCACTGCTTCTGTTCAGTAACACTTTATTAGCAAGTGCTTCAGCTAGATCGGTTGTTACACTTAACATAACAGCGAATAAAAATGCACCGGGAACCAGTCAAACGGCTCACGCTCACAGTCAAGTGCTTGCAAGAAATCTGTTTCTGAAAATATTTACACGTACTGTTTGAACTTTGATGAAGTTTGCACAATACGACGAAAAGCTCACGTGATGCTCTTATAGCACAATATTTGCCTTGGCGCCATAGTTTAATCACCTGTTCTTGTAATTACCTGTGTCTGTAAACACTCCCGCTGTGAAGTGAGGTATCTGCGCATGTCATTTTGATAATTAAATCACGGGGTGCATGTGGATGTCATTATAATAATTAAACCACTAGGTGTATAGTCATGTCATTATGGTAATGAATTATCGTTATCAGTTAATTATTGTCCACAATTAATGTTTAACAGTGTAACATGAGGTGTAGGGCGTGCACTTTGATCCCTGTATGTATCACTGTAATACAAGAAACTGAATTATGCTTTAGTTCTCTACCGGTCCCGGTGTAGCAGTTACAAACCCCTGGAAATCATAAATCCCCATTTGTAATTTCCTAGGAAATCACAACCCCTCCTGGAAATCGCAGCCCCGACTCTAACCCTAACACTAACCCATATATGGACATAAGGGGTTTGCGATTTCCTAAGAAATCACAAGTGGGGGTTTGTGATTTACAGGGAGTGCGATTTTCTGCTACACCGGTCGCATAATGGTAACGCTATCGGACGCTTGGATTGTAGGTACTAGGATCAAATCTCAGTTGAGGCATGGATTTTTTAATCTCAGTATCAACTCCAACCCTGTGTGGGTGATCAGTAAAGCTCACTTACATCGACAAGTGGCGGTAACGGGTTTCATCTCTCCTATTAATATTAGCCTCTGTTCTGGAGATACGGTAAAGTCAGATAAGTTGTGTGTCCGTAGATCTCAAGTGGATACAAAGTAAAGCAAAGTTTATTTTATTTGACGATGCCTCAAGACCACATTGATTTTTACACATTGATTTGGACACTATTTCGCCACAGCATTTATTTTGCCGTGGACATTTTCTTAATTTCAGGGAAATAAGTACAACCAACTTGGTTCTCTTTTGTAAATATCCGCGAACACAGACTGGAGGTTAAAAACAAATTAAAATTTCTGAACATCATGCAGACGCGGATGAAGGATTTCTGAAAGGGGGAGGGGGTTACAAATGTGGATTTCTGAAAAGGTGTGTGGGGTCCAAAAGTGATGAGTGAATAGAAATCGGTGAAAAAATTGTAAATTTTCACATCCACGCGTAAAATGAAAAATAAAAAAATCGAGAAAAGGGGGATCCTGACCCCCTTGACCTCCCCTGGATCTGCTTGTGTCATAAATATTGGTCATTTCTGATTCAAATACTTTTAGTATTTATTCCTCTTATATTTCTTTTTCTTCTTCTTCGTCGTACATTTTTAGATCACGTCACTGATTGGTTTGAGCTATGAAGTGGCGCGTTTATAGTTTAGTTCTAAGAGGCATACCTTATATTCAGACGATAATATGTTTCTTACTAATACCTTACATAGTGTACATCTGTATGAGTTTATCACAAGATGGGTTAAAGTGTTCTCTGCGCAGTCTTAACATTCTTACCAGGATTTTAATGGGATATTCCTTTTTGGATGAGTGATCCAACCCCTGCAATTAAAAAAATAAAAATTCTGCGGAGAAATAATGTACATGGCATTTTCCACGGTAATTATAACGTAAAGCAATGGTATAGAGAATTCCATGTCGAGTCGATAGATTTTTTTTCACATTTCAAAATGTCAAATTTCAAGATCGGAACACCTCGTGCAGCGAAATAAATGAGTACGAAATGTTTTTGCAGCTACAAAAATATTCAGAAGTTTTAAAATAACGGCTAACGGGAAAACCAGTCACGTGACACGACATATATATACGTCACACCTTCAACGGAAAAAAACCGTTATTTCTTTTTCGATTTATTTGCCCGTGAGCATAATTCATTAATATTTTTAAAATATTGATAATAAGCGAGATGCGGTGATTAGGTAAGTAGATGAATGAAGTACTTCTATGGACAAATCAAATGATTATATTTAAAATTAATTCTTTGTTTGGAAATTAATTAGGTCAAAGGTCCGTGGGAATATGCGTTTAATCCCAAACATATGAAGATATCCGACTGGTTCCTTTCTCTCTCTAACTGTTGATCCAAAGAGGGATTGTTTTGATGTGGCTGCTATTTAAAAGAATGAAGCTAACCCAACCCTAAGCTTAACTTAACTATAAAAAGATAACTATAATTTTTTGTTTTAAATAAACTTGTAAGAAAGGGGTCCGGGTGGATATTTTACCACTAGTTTTATGATTGAGCGTGTATGTACATGTATCTATTTGTGTATGCATGTATATGTACACGTATGTTTTTTTTATATGCATCTGTAAGTATTTATATTATTTATATGTTAAACGTATTTTTCACATATTGTAAAGCAGAGATTTAAGGCTCCACAACCTTGACTTTGCTTTTGTTTCTGGGGATAATAAAAAATAAGAAAAGAAAAAAAAAATTGAGAAGTAGACAAAACAATGTCACTGCTTAGTTATAAAAAAAAGATGTTAATCCAGATAAGCTTTCACATACGCTGATACCATTTAGAAACTTAGAAGTAATCTCGAAGATTTTTGTAAGAGTAATTGTAAGGCCCTGAAAGTGATGTTAACCAGGTGCTTCAGTAACATTCCGTGCCAGAACCATTAGACTGAGCCATAGTTAACATTTTTCTCTGGGAGTGGGGTAGTAGCGCAAACTATTTCCGATGGGGGAGGGTACGGAGAAAGAACAAAAATCGTAATTTTAAAAGTTATTTTATATCGAAAACATGTTTGGTAAGTACCTGGCGGACTGTTGTGCCCCTAGTCCCCCACCCTGGCTAAATAAACCCTGATATACCAATATACAAATGATTACCAACTGGATGAGGTCATCATTACAGTGAAGTGAAATTCGAAACACTGGTTGGTTGTATTTATTTTCGTGCTTGTATCCAATTAAGCACGCTGTCCTTGGCACACAACTCAGCTGTGCTGTCTGTCCAGGAGAGAGGTTAGTGTTAGTAGGAGACACGAAATCCGCTGCCGGATCACTAATGCGGCTACTCTTATCGATACGCAGCAAAATATTTTTATATCCGACAGACAGGATTGCACATACCACAATCTTTGATAAACCAGTTGTGGACCACTGGTCCGTGTAAGTGGACAACAATATACAAACTACCCACTGAGCCTTGCGGAGCACTCACTCTGGATTAGAGCTGATAACGAGATTAAAAATCCCATGAGATTTGATCCCAATATCTATCAGCCACGAGACCGATAGCTTAACCACTGTGCCACCTTGTCAGAAATACTGGGTATACAGTTTTATATCCCTCCAATGGTATACTAAAGGAAAAGGATTGTTTGTTCAACGCCACCCCAGCACATTGTTTATTCAGCAGCTATTAGGCGTCAGACAGAGTGTTCTGTGACTCATGGTCATTAGAGGAATCTCGCTACTGCCACATAAGCTACTCTTTCCGACAGTATTTATAGTTAAGCATTCGCTTATGATTGAATGTATTCAACAATATCAACTGCTCTTATAGAAATAATGCCATTTCTCATATAATCTGTACATATTCGTTTTTGTTCGTTTTTGGGTGGGTTTTTTTCATACAAATTCTTTTTTTGCGGGGTGGGGGTGGGGTGGGAGCTTATGGTGTTTGTTCTGTCACATAGACTTGATTAGATGATCTCTAACAAAATCTGATGGATTTTTTAATCCGGTCTGGTCCCATCTATCAAAAATATGTTGCTGAGCTTCCTGACTGTAACAAATTGCCAGCAGAAATACCAGTACACATAAATAATAAACCAATCAGAGTTATATAACGGGAATGTTCCCTAGTGGACGAGTTCGCCTGGTAAACCGGGAGAACATTCAAACAAGATTCCATGTTAGACATGTAGAAATAGTAACACAACATGGATCAGATGTTCTTCGTGATCGATTCACTCTTGGAAATAGTTGCCTAAATTTAGTACGACATGGCATTCCATGACGCAGTTCATTCATCACTTATTGGACACATCAGTTTTTAGTCTCTATTTTTAGTATTTAATGCATCATCACTTGTCAGGAAAAAGAAAACAAAAAAACAATCTATAGGTTTATGTTAGTAAAGTTTGTTTTATTTAACGACGCCCCTAGAGAACAATGATTTTTATCTTATCATCGGCTATTGGACGTCAATCATATGATCATTCTGATATATTTATTTTAGAGGAAACCCGCTGCCGCCACATAGGTTACCCTTTCCTATTAGCAGCTCTGTTAACAGTGTTTATTGTTAATCATTCGCTTGTGACTGATTACTTATTCATAATTTTTTTGGTTCATGGTATATGTTCTGTCATTAAGACTTGATTAGATGATCTGTAACAAAAACATATCATAACGTGGATCAGATGTTCTTCGTGATCGATTCACTCTTGGAAATAGTTGATCATTCTGACATATTTATTTTAGAGGAAACCCGCTGCTGCGACATAGGCTACCCTTTCCCATTAGCAGCTCTGTTAACAGTGTTTATAGTTAATCATTCGTTTGTGACTGAATGTATTCAGCAATGTTAAATATCAACTGCACTTTTAGAAATATTGCCATGATTATTTCTAGCAAAATCTAATGGGGTTTTTAATCCGATCTGGTCCCATATATCAAAAATGTGTTGCTAAGCTTCCTGACTTTATACAAATTTGCAGCTGAAATACCAGTATATGTAAATAATAAACAATCGAGTTATATAACCGCACTTATAGAAATAATGCGGGTTCTCATATAATGTATACATATTCATTTTATTTTATTTTTTGTTCATACATATTCATTTTTTTCTTTTTTGGTTTATTGTATATGTTCTGTCACTAAGACTTGATTAGATGATCTCTAACAAAATCTGATGGATTTTTTAATCCGGTCTGGTCCCATCTATCAAAAATATGTTGCTGAGCTTCCTGACTGTAACAAATTGCCAGCAGAAATACCAGTACACATAAATAATAAACCAATCAGAGTTATATAACGGGAATGTTCCCTAGTGGACGAGTTCGCCTGGTAAACCGGGAGAACATTCAAACAAGATTCCATGTTAGACATGTAGAAATAGTAACACAACATGGATCAGATGTTCTTCGTGATCGATTCACTCTTGGAAATAGTTGCCTAAATTTAGTACGACATGGCATTCCATGACGCAGTTCATTCATCACTTATTGGACACATCAGTTTTTAGTCTCTATTTTTAGTATTTAATGCATCATCACTTGTCAGGAAAAAGAAAACAAAAAAACAATCTATAGGTTTATGTTAGATAATTCAACATGGGCTTTTACCACCATAGGCTTGGGAAGGAGGACTGGTATTTGCCAAGATGTAAAATATTTGGATTAAAATTACTCTTTTTAAAATTATTTTATTAATTAATTAATTTTTATTTTAGTTCCATACCATCAAAATCTCAAATAAAAAAATATTGTTTGTTAGTTATTTTGTTTGTTTATTAATTTATTATTATTTATTTATTTATTTTGGTAAAAAAATTTGAAACGTCTTTTTGATTTAGTCGAAAAGTGTGGTAAAACTTTTCAATTTTTCGGCAATATAAACTAACATGTTTTTTCTTCCAAATGCATCTTTGTTATATTTACTATTGTCAAGATGTATAAGTTACGTTCTTTTGTTCTTCAGAAGAAAGAAAAATATCGTTTAATCTCAAGATCATTATTTTGAGAAAGCACTGTTTCTTTTCACTATAATTTATTACGTTTTGTTTACAACTGTCTGCAGCACCTTTTAGCCCTATCTGCACGAATTGAACCCAATTTATAAAGAACTGAAAATAGCCACAAACAGAACTGTGACGCAGGAATGACGGAATGCATGGATCTCTTTCCTAAATATTTCAAAGACTGTAATTAATAAACCCAAGGAGATACTGGATTACTCCTGTTTATTATATACTTCAAAAATAAACCAAATACCTTATTTTTTTTCCTTTATCAAGTTAAACTTTTAAACTTTACCTTTTTTCTTTTCTTATTAATTAATACGTCAGATCTAGAGTCAGTGAAGTACAAATTAAACACTTGAAATTGCTCACGGCAATGAACAATGCTGTGGAGATTGCCGCGGAGTTTGTTATTCTCCTCGGAACATTTTTTGCTGTGGACTAAATTTTTGTTTCAAGGTGTATTTTTTAAAATTAAAAATAAAGTGTACTTTACGCTAAAATTGCCGTGAAAAATGCCGTGGACTCTTTTACTACTGCATTTATTTTGCCGTGGATATTTTCTTAATTGCAGGGGTTGCATATTAATACATGAAAAGATATATGACTTGCAATGTACAAGACATGTTTAAAAGAAAAAAAGATAACGTTAAAATACCGATCTTGACATTGTAAAATGTTATATAACAAGTGTGCTCGATCAACAAACAGATCCATATGGATGCTCTTAAAATACTGCTAAAGTCAACCCCTGGAATTAAGAAACTGTTCACGGCAAAGTAAATGCTGTGAAATAGTGTGTACGGCATTTTCCACGGCAATTTTAGCGTAAAGTACACTTTATTTTTAATAAGAAAAAAATAGACTTCGAAAACAAAAATTAGTCCGATTTTTGTGTAGCGAGTATTATGGTCACCTGTTTATGCACGTTTCATTATTAAAATAATCTGGGATAATGAATGAGTCCAAAATATCATTAATAATTAATGCTTCTGAGTATGATACACTTACCTATCTGCTTATAATGAATAAAAACAAATTGTTTTATTATTATTATTACATATATTATTAATATAATAATAATAATAATAATAATAATTATTATTATTAATGGAACTCATTACACATTGGTTGGTTGTATTTATTTTCGTGCTTATATCCAATTAAGGTTCAAACACGCTGTCCTAGGCACACAACTCAGCTTCCTGTGCTGTCTGTCCAGAACAGAGGTTAGTGTTAGTAGGAGACACGAAACCCGCT
>JAULBS010001436.1:0-11584 GCA_032355785.1 Symmetromphalus regularis | reverse complement strand
TTTGGGCTATTTTCCGTTCCAACTAGTGGTCCACAACTGGTTTATCAAAGGCTGTGGTATGTGCTGTCCTGTCTGTGAGACGGTGCATATAAAATACCCCTTGCTGCTTATTGGAAAGAGTAGCCAATGTGGCGGCAGCAGGTTTCCTTTAAATACATATGTCAGACTGACCACATCATTGACGTCCAATGGCCGCTGATAAGATTAAAAATCAATGAATGGTTAAATAAAACAATCTTAACTTTTTTACTTTATTATGAGGACTGCCACTAATTCCTGTCTGACGCACTTTTAAAACTTTTTTTTTTTCAGGACATGATCTTTTAAATACAATACATTTCAACGCAGATAATTTTGGAGACCAGCCACTTCGTGCAACTATGAAACTGCCCCTTTAATGCGTTTACAAACTGATTACACACTTGCTTAACAAAATTAATGCTTTACGGTATCGGTTAAACAAATCTCGTTACCGTATTGTCTTTGTTATTGGTGCATACATAATTAAACAACAGCTTGTCGTATTAGATGGCAGGGGAGCGAACAGCTGTCTACGCTCTTTCGCAGGTCACTGGATGGATGGATACTGATATTAATTTTTTCTGTGCCTGTTAATGACGGTAAGGTCGTTTAAATGATACGTTCACGGAGGCGGATCCAGAAATACGGAGGGGGGGGGGTTAAGTCTAATCCGCGGATTCTTTAACGTTAAATAAATAAATTAATAAATAATAATATATTAAAGTAAAGTTTGTTGTATTTAACGACGCCTCTATAACACATTGATTTATATTTTATCATCGGTTATTGGACGTAGCCGTTTAAATATTGGGGTAGCAAGACTGAATAGGGGTCCCACCAGTGATTTGAAGGGCGCCTACTATGTACTTAATAAATGTAAATATTATTGCAAAAAAGGGGCACTGCAGATTGTGGGTGTTGGCAAATCCTCCCCTTGCTTCCCCTGGCTCTGTTAATGATAAACCAATACAAATAAATAATTACCTACAAACATAATGTCCGTAATGTCACAAGGATAATATTATGCACATACCTTATAATGGTAAAAGTAAAGTTTGTTTTATTTAACGACGCCTCAAAAGCACATTGATTTTAATCTTATCATCGGTTATTGGGCATCATTCATATGGTCATTCTGACATATGTATTTAGAGGAAACCCACATAGGTTACTCTTTCCGATAAGCAGCGAGGGGTCTTTTATATGCACACTCCCACAGACAGGACAGCACATACCACAGCCTTTGATGAACCAGTTGTAGACCACTGGCTGGAACGGCTATAAAATATATTAATATTTTTTTTAAGGCGTATATTTTAAGGGGGCGGTCCCCTGGGCCCCCGTCTCGGTCCACCACTGGTTCAGCATAAATATTTTTGGAGGACTGCCACCTTGCAACACAATGATAGTGCATGCTCCTTTAAGTTTTCCCAGGAGCGGACACACGGGGGGGAGGTAGAGGGTTTAAACCCCCTTTATTTTTCTAAAACAATTTTTCACTTCAAAAACATTGTAATGAGTTCTCTCAGTAGGCTACTGATTTCGAAATTCAATTTCGGTATTTTCTTCAAAGTCGAAATTTCATCTGGAACTTTCAAAAATCTGGAAAATTCCTTAAAAATGGGATACCAAAAATAGTCCAGGCCAGCACAAATTGCAAGAACGATCATTGCGTTCGTGCATCGGTTATGCAAATTTATTTCGCATAACCGATTAACCGTTCATGTACAATTGGCTAAATAAAGTAGTTTTTCCATCTTTTAAAATAAACCGGTTATACAAATGAAAATAGGTTATGCAATTTTGTTTGGCATAAGCTATTTTTCGATTATGCAAATTTGGATTTGTGCAGGCCTGATATTATTCACCAATTGAACCCCTTTTCCTTAAAACCTGTATGCGCCTGTATCAGCAATCCCCCCTCCCCCCCCCCCCCCCACACACACATCCGTTTCTATATCACATGTTAGCATCAGAATTTAATATAAAAAGAATAATAGTAAATAAAATAAATGGGAAAAAACAGCAATAACGAAAGCACAAACAATGGCATGTTGATTTTATTAGAGATTGTAAAATCAAAATAGAAATATATATTTAAAAAATATTCTGTTTACAGTTTTATATGTTTAAATTGACACATTTACATCTTGCTGGATACTTCCGACGAATCACTTGATAATTTATTAATTTATTCATACTATCAGAGTGACATTACGTCACTGTTTTAAAAGAAAACAGTTCATGGCATGACTGTAGTGGTGCCGTTTCCTTTCATGTATGTATCCTCGAACCGCTTCGTAAACACCACGAACGTTTTGGCGCCTGCGCACATTGATTTGATGAGGCCTCTGAAGAAAATGGCTTTCTGCTCGTTTTTAGACATCTTGGAGATTATGTTGGCCAGGGTGACGTTGTCACGACTCTGCAGTGCTTCGATGGCGTCAGGGTTCATGTTGTCGTCCATGTTGTCGCTACCTCGCTCCATGCTGAAGAATCTAAACAGAGGGCAAAAAGAAGTGGTGTTAGGTCTACAAGACAATTGTATGTTTCTCATTATATGCTGCTTGATTCATGCGCGGATGCAGGGTTCCAGAAAGGAGGGATGTCCAAATGGCTATCATGGTGCGAAGCATCCAATTAAAAAATGTTATCTCGGTCCGGATATGAACTATACTTGTCAGGGATCTCACGGACTCGAGTGACTCCTGGTGTTGTGAGGATGCCAGGGGTGTTAATCCTGGGAGCACGAAGAACACACCACCACCCACACCCACCCGCCATACACAAGCTTTTTGGACGGAGGTGGATGCCGATATAATTATTTCCCCACGTTTTGCTTAAAAAAAAAAAGAAATTATAATTCCTAAGCAATAATCTTATGATATCAGTGTAACATTTAGGTATGTGGTCTTAGCGCAAATAAAAATTATACCGAAGTACACAGGGGTCTGTTACATTTTGAAGGTTTTAGCCGGAAAAGCTATTTCAAAAACCTTAGATTTACAAATAAAATATAAGGGCATGTCTCCACCCCTTCCAGGCTCCGTCCCCCACTTCCAGGAAGCCTCCACCTCGCCAACTCCCCCCCACCCCACCTGTCAACTTCCAGGAAATGATTGTTGCTCATGGATTTGGGATTTGACATTGATGTCCTGAGATTAGGAGAAAGTTCTGTCAGGCATGGCGGAGTAGGTGGGGATGGAGGCAGGAAAATCATGGCTTCACCACCTTTTAGGGGACAAAAATAAAAATAACTTTATTTGTTTTTAGCTGAATAAAAATAGTTCCAAGCCGGTGACAGAATAAAGTGGCCGAAATCCGGAGAGTTTTCAAAGTATGAGGGGGTTCCTGCAGGAACGCTACTACACTTCAGTCACATACTTTTCAGTGCACCCACCACACACTCCACTTTAATATGCACTCCTCGTGCCCTGTGAGTTCATGTTATAACTAGATATAATTACCTGGTGATTTGGGTTTCGACGTCGGGGCACTTGCACAGTTTGAGGAAGTTGGAGGTGAGGTGGTGGACGAACATGCGTTTCTTCTCCGTGAACGACTTCATCATCGACTCGATCTCCTCCAGCTGAGTTATCTTCTCCTTCATCATCATGTGTTTCTTAAACAGCTCCATCGACTTCTGTTTCTCCTCCCACTCCTTCTTCTCCTGCACACACACATGAAGACATTGTTAAAGGCATATTCCCACGGAATTTAAGGGTCTTTGTATTCGAATTTACGAATGAATCTTACATGCATTTATGATACTACATCTCGCTTTTATATCACGCAAGACGCTTTACCTGAACCATGATATAGGGAATTTCATGTCGAGTTTATGGTTTATATTTATTTGTCCGTGACCACAATTCATTATTTTTAAAGTATTGATAATAAGCGAGATGCGGTTGTTATGTAAGTAGTTGAATGAAGTATTTTTATGGACAAATCAAATGTTTTTATTTAAAATTAATTCTTTGTTTGGAAATTAATTAGGTCGGGTGTCCGTGGGAGTATGCGTTTAACATATGGCTGTCATTAAAGGAGAAGTATCAGTGTTTAAAAATGGCGGCAGTCCTGCTACAAATATTTGTGTTCAATGAATGATGAAGTCAGACAGACAGACAGACACAGAGAGACAGACATACAGACGAGAAAGAGAGAAAAAAGAGGGAAGGAGGACTGAAGGAAAGGGAATATAAATGGAGAGAGAGAAAAAGAGAGATAAGACAACATTCTGATGGATGACGAAAGGAATATAAATGGAGACAGAGGTGGGAGAGGGGGACACAGAGATACAAAGAAGGAAAGTGATTGATTGATTATTGTATTTACAAAATACAATTTCTGTATATTATTGATGATTTTTTTTGATTTTTTTATAAAAATTAGTATCTTCTTAAAACTTAATAAGCTACGGGTGGAATCGAAATGATTGCACCACACCATCATTAACAAATACAAGACACAAAATAACCGGTGTCGCATCGCAATTTGCGATGGAAAAAACCAGAATTGTGAGTCAAAATGATCAGTTCAAAGCAAAATGCGAAACACCACTTTTTTGTGTGTTTATGGTCTTTAATGAATTTTTCCTTGAGTTCACTACATTACTATAATGCCAATGAATTGATGACACTGCGCAGTTAGAGTTCAGTAATGTACTCTCACAAAGCTTGCTAGAAGCAGCCCGCGAATTGTTGGAAATTAATGCTACACATTTTACTAAAATTGCTAATCATTTTTTAACATTGGTTAGCAATTTGCTAGTAAAGTGAAAAACTTTATTTTGTACCTTGAAATACACCATTTCTAACAGGGTTCAGGTGAGGACAATCCACCAAAATATGACGCACCGTCAATATACACTGACATTGCACACAATGATGCGCATGGCCCCTTTTCAGATGAATAATATGAAATATGTACGACCAATACGGGAACGACACAAGACAATTTCATCCTTCCTTGGCCGTTTGAAGGAGGACTGCCACTCTCCCAATCACGTTGCTAAAGATGAAATCGATAAAACATTTTAACGACAAGAAGAGTTCTACTAGGGTAGAACAAACGCCAACGTACTAAGCCTCTTTTGAGTACTTGGCTGCTAGCCTAAAATACCTTCATTTCTTTATAGTGCTTCATGAATTTCTCAAATTCGGCTTTCTTTGCTTCCTCTTTCTTCTTCATCATCATCATATAGTGATAGTGCATCATCATCTTCTTCTTCTCTTCACTGTTCTCATCCATTTTGTTATCTCCCCATTTTGAGTTATCTCCCAATTTAGACATGTCTCCCGATTTTGAATTGTCTCCCCATTTAGACAAGTCACCCCATTTAGACATGTCTCCCCAGTTTGAGTTGTCTCCCGATTTAGACTTGTCTCCCGATTTAGAGTTGTCGCCCATATCCATTTCGCTCTTGCCCTTGGCCATCATCATCCAGTAATATTTAACGTTGTCGGAGTCGTCTGCTTTCTTACTCCAGTCCTCCCAGCCTCCCATTGTCACGTGGAGAAGACACACAGCCAGTAGGATTTTAATCATGACGTTCTCTAAAATAAAGTAGACATATCTACAATTAAAGGTGCATTATCATAATTACGGGAGTAGAATGTTGTTCAAACAGTAGCGTGTCCGCCTATGAACTAAGTCGGACAATGTGTTCTAGAGGCGTCGTTCAATAAAACAAACTTTACTCTTGTCATAATTACAAATGTCATCTTTTGTACTTTTTAGTGAGAAATAAAAGCAAATTGAAATAAAGGATTGTTTGTTTAAGACATCTCAGTACTTTGTTTATTACAGAAAATTGTGTAATGATCCAGTGTTTTGATTGGTTTACAGAGGAAACGGATTAAAAAAAAAATTTTTTAAGAATATTAAAGAGGCTTTCGGAACATAGTACATGTATTTAACCAAATATACTACCTTAAGAAAACTTTTTTTATATAAATTTGTATTCTATCCAGCAAACATAAGTGTTTCTTATTCGGGAAAAAATGTGGCGTTCTGTCTTTTAAAACCCTTAAAATCGAGCAAAAATCTACCTCAACACCCTCCCCACCCCCCACCCCCCAAAAAATAAATTAATAACAATAAATGGGAACCCGTATGCCTATGGCTGCAAATGCCATTGGTTCTAACGTGTCTGGTAGACAAATTAAAATAACGGATGGAAATGGAATTTCAGTTTTATTCCATTTTTACCAAAATGCACAATGGAGGATTCGTAATTGGAAAAAAATATATATATGAATATTGATCTACAAATTTTAAAGAAAAGATAGCACTGTTTTGTGGCAATTTAACGTATTTTCTGCTTAAAAAAGGGCTTTTATTTATTTATATATTTTTATTATTTTTTAAAAATAAAATTTGAGTCCAACACAACGATCCTGGTATAATACATTTTAAGAAAGAAGTACTTAAAAATAATAATACTGAATCAGGGCCGTTGCTACATAGTTACGAAATTTTGTTTGAGGGGGTGGGGGCAGATAAATTCTTGACGCTCTGAAATGCTATTTCCAGCCATTTTAGGAGAAAATTTAAACTATCGACCTAAAAGAAGACTTTCTTGTTTCTGTTGTTCTTTATTGGTTTTTTTTAGAGGGGGCTACTGCCCCTTTGCAGGCTCGCTAGTTACTGCCGGTGAATAAATATATAGCGTATTTGTATATTTTATCAATGTTTGTGGTTGTTTGTTTATATGTTGTATATATTTATTTGTATAGTTATGTATTCTTTATAATTATATTCACTTTAAATATTTATATATTCTATTGTTCGAGAAATAACAGTTAAAGAAACATAATAGAATATGTAAAATTTTGTATTATGTTGTGGTTTTAAAACTAATTTAATACCATATAAAAATTATAAATACATTTGGAGTTTTAACAGCAGTCGATAAATGTAGCAACTAGAATTAACTACCGAATCCCTTAACTTATTAAGTTACGAAATAGAAAATAAATTAATTAATTAATTAAAACATATATAAATTTATAAAAATAAAGTTATAATAATAATAGAATTCAAATAAGAAAAAGTACTAAAAATTACAAATAACAAAATGTACAACACTTACTTTGTGAAGAAGAACCTGTTCAAATTTGATACCAATTCCTTTACCAGAAAATCAGTGAAGATGGTCAGGATGGATCGGGTTATATATACATATTTTAACTCATTATGTATGTAAGCTCCGCCTACAAGGAGCGGTGGGTGCCTATTTTTAACAAAACCAGAATGACTAGTTTGATAGTAGTATAATAACGAAAAATGCCGAATCATTGGTCGGTAACTAAGATCGTCTTGAATCGGAATCGAAGTTTGCACGCGCAAACAAAACATAATCGTGAGATTCACTACGAATGGAAGGCTTTTAATAGATCGCTATCTTTGTTTAATCAAAGAACAACAACTGCTTTATGATTTTATATATCTATAAACAGATATTTTATCAAAAGATGCTAAGAAATAATAAATACAGATTATTCTTGGTAATGTTATATAAATTTTATTTTTACTCATGTTGGTCACGATTTTAAAATGGTTACAGAAATGCGATGCAGACAATTGCATGTTATAGGATGTCCAATGATTTAACATTGTTTAGTAACAAAATACGCAAATACAAGCACGCACTTGAATAATAATAATAAATAATAATATTAATGATAAATAATAATAATGATAAATAATAATAATAAATAATAATGATAAATAATAATAATAAATAATAATGATAAATAATAATAATAATGATAAATAATAATAAATAATAATAATAATAATGATAAATAATAATAATAATAAATAATAATAATGATAAATAATAATAATAAATAATAATAATAATGATCAAGGGCAAAAATCCGTTCCTGAAAGAGGGGGGGCGGAACATACACTTGTCCATCCCGCTGCACCCCTACCCCCAGCATTATAGACAACTTGTGTACTTCGGTATATTTGCGCTAAGACGACATGGTTTAAAGTGTTTCATTGATACAATAAAGACAAATACTGGTAAAGATTATTATTTAGGCATTATAATTTTAATTTCACTGAAATTTTCTGTTTTTCTAAGCAAAAAGTGTGGGGGGGGTAATTATATAGGCGTCGTCCCCTCTGTCAAAAATGTTTGGGGGGAGCCCATGATAATGATAACAAATAATAATAATAATAATAATAAATAATGATAAATAATAATAATAATAATTAATAATAATAAATAATAAAGAAAAATAATGATTAATAAATAATAATGATAAATAATAATAATAGTCTGCTATCAAGTTCTCGTAAAAATGTTGGTTTTTGTTTTGTTTCGTTTTTGTTATTGTTTTTTGTTTCTTTGTTTGCTTTTTTGTTTTTAATTATCTTTTTATGCTGACAGCCGCTTTAGTATTTTGAAAACGACTCCGCGTTCTATAATTATACGACATATGTGCAGGGCCGCCTTAAGAATATTTGAGGCGCCCGAACAAAGCAGCGTACTAGAGCCCCTATCCACTTTCGCTTATATGAACCAGTGGTGGATCCCCTGAATTTTGCGATTTAATCATTATTTTTTTTTTATGTTTAAGATTCCGAGGATTCTTTAAGCCCCAACCCCCTAAAAGGATTTTCTGGATCTGCTACTGTGAACATAAATTTTTATTTTTAAAATTAAATTTAGGGGGTTTCGGACGACTGCCCAATGTGCCAATGCGATAAAACGGCACTGGATATGCGTATATATCCATTTTCACAACGGCAAGGGCGAAAATCCGTTCCTGAAAGTGGTTTTACGGGATTTACGCCCATGCACAACGGTCGAACTAGTCACTGTGACTTTTACACAACGGTCGAACTAGTCACTGTGACTTTTACACAACGGTCGAACTAGTCACTGTGACTTTTACACAAATGAAAGGGATGATTGTATGGTACCGAGTTAAAATTTCGTTTCATTATTAAAATGGTGTTATTTTACCGATTGGTTTCGTTTTGTATTTTGAAATAAATTTGTTATTATTATTATTATGAAAATACATTATCATATTTGTTAACGACATCACTCCCCCACCCCTATATAAAAATATATATTGGCTATTGGTGATCAACACGCATGTATAGGCCTACTCAGAACGCGAAAAGAAAAAGGAAAGATCGTTTGTTTAACCATTCAGAAGAGATTGTTGGTTAGTTGAACTTATGTTCGTGCTTATATCCAATGAAGGTTCAAACACGCTGTCCTGGGCACACAACTCGGCTTCCTGTGCTGTCTGTCCAGGAAAGATGTTAGTGTTAGTAGGAGAGACGAAACCTTCTGCCGCCATACTAATGCGGTTACTGTTATTGATAGACAGCAAGCGATCTTTTATATGCACCATCCCACAGATAGGACGGCACATACCACGGCCTTTGTTGAACGAGTTGTGGACCACTTGTCGGTCTAAGTGGCACACACCTACCCACTGAGCCTTCTGGAGTACTCCCTATTTGGAGCCGATACAGAGATTAAAAATTCCATGCCTCGACCGAGATTTGATCCTTTTACATACCAGCCAAGGGACCTGTAGTCTTCTTCTTTTGATGAGTTTTGTGATCAATCTTATTTATATGACGTCTGACTACTTTTATTTGGGTTTGTTCACAATGTCAACTTTTACCTGTTTTCAGAGCACTCTCATCTCCAAATTCGTACGCTTAAAATATCGGTTTGGATGGATACTGGCACCGCGGAGTAGGGGAGACCGGCGGCTCAAGGCCAGTCTATTTTTTAGAGCAATAAAAAATTCACACAAAAATCTGACAAAATAAAGTTGCCGAAATCTGGAGTTTTCGAAGTATGAGGAGATTTCTTCAGGAACGCTGCTGCCCTTAGGTCACCTACTTTTCAGGGCCTACCGCCCCCCCCCCCCCCGTTCCCATTCACACACTTTCAAATATACTCCGCGCGTCCTGAGATAACATTTTAATGATTAATTTATATTTTTACGCAGGCCTCAAACGCATAGACCCAAGGACTCCTGACCTAATTAATCGCCAAACAAAGAATTAATTTTAAATATTTGATTTGTCCATAGAAATACTTCATTCAACTACTTACATAAGCACCGCATCTCGCTTATTATCAATATTTTCAAAATAATAATATTTTTTTTTCGCGCTGATGGAGGTGTGACGTATATATTTCGAGTCACGTGACGGGTATTCCCCCTATTAGCCGTTATTAAAAAAATTCTGAATTTTTTTTTTAGCTGCAAAAACATTTCGTACCAATTTATTTCGCCCCATGAGGAGTTCCGATCTTGAAATTTGAAATGTTTAAATATGAAAAAAATCAATCGACTCGACATGGAATTTCCTATACCATGGTTCAGTTAAAATGTCTTGCGTGATATGAAAACGAGATCTAGCATAACAAATTCATGTAAGTTCCATTCGTAATAAATATTTAGATAACAAAGTCCTCTAAATTCCTTGGGAATATGGCTTTAACCTCCTCCACACGAGTGTACGGGTTGTACGAATCGGAAAATGTCGAACATTGTGAACGATCTCTTTGGACTTTACAAATTAAATGTCCAAGTAAAAATAAAAATAGTGTCATTCATGAAGCTCTATAAATATGCAGCATATTTCTGTACAAGGTCTTCACTATTTGCTTATCATCTGATCGCCTTTCACCCTGGTATGCGAACCTGAATAACATGTTTGCACATTGAAGTTGCTTGGTCATTCTTTTCAGTAGTAGACTACTGTAATGTTAAAGGAGCAATGTCATAGTTGCAAGTGTCATATTTTGCCATTTTTACATATATTTCTGATAAACAGCTGCAAATTAATGTATCTCTGCAAATATATTAGTGTAATTAAAAGTGTACTATCATATATCAGGGCATTTGAAAGTTGGGGATGGGGGTGGATGACCGAAGGGCAGCAGCGTTCCTGCAGGAACACCATCATACTCTCCGGATTTCGTACACTTTATTTTGTATTCAACCAAAATATTTTTAATGTTTTTTTTATATTTTATTTGTTGTCCTTTAAAAAGTGGGAGGGGCCATGGCTTCCGGCCCTCTATACTCCTTGATGCCTGTATATACAAGTGCCATATTGTTCACATATATTAGCGATAAACAACTGCATATTTATTCTCTATGAATATAATTTCCCAACCAGGAGCGTTTGAACGAAATTCATAATGGGAGAGGGGCTGCTCATATTGGGGGGTGGGGCTGCAAACACTTCTGAACATCAAAATTTGCCGGTGAATAATTCAACAATGAATGAAAAAACATGTTTATGAGAATTATTAGGGGGGCTGCAGCCACCAGTCTCCCCCTGCCGACCCCAACGCTCCTACTAATTAACTCCACAATATTTAAAGTACAATATTGAGCACTCAATTTATAATGGTGTGTAACCATACTATGAAGGTTCTTCCCAAGAACGAATATGGATCTCAAGGTCATAAATTATTATGTTATTTTAAGTACACAGTAGATTGCTTAAAGTGAAAATAGTTTGTTAAATTCAATTGATATTTAACTTTATATTATTT
>JAULBS010001425.1:0-11585 GCA_032355785.1 Symmetromphalus regularis | reverse complement strand
TCAGTGGCATTGGAACAGTATATATTTCCAGTGAATAATTCAACAATAAATAAGGAACATATATATAGAAATTATTACCCCTTGGCTCCAACGCCCCAGTACAGGCACGGAAATTCTGGATGGCCTTCAGGTAATTTGGTAACATTTTATTCAAAGGTTCTAATCAACAAATGCAAGTTACCTCGTGGTTTCGAATGAGCCCAAACTTAAGATGTTGCTTTGCAGAGTCTAATCAATAATTATTGTCAAATGAACCCCAGTCATTTTGGTTTGTTTGAACACTTCTATACAGCTATCAGACACTGGCAGGTAGGACACACTTTCAACTGATATTTGTTGGCAGATGTACTATGCAAATCATCTCTTTCACATTGTTTGACGTGTTTGATTGTATCTAAAACAATTATTTTCTACTTTGAGACAAATAAAGATGACATGTTCTAGTTTCCATAGTGGGTTTCTTTTACCTTTTATAACCTCTGATGACCTATTTATGGACCCAATTTACGTATTAAAATATGAATTATATGAATGACACTAAAATCAACAGATGAAGTGGTCAATGTATGGCGTAGACTGATTTGGTATAATTTATAGAAGTTTCTATATTTCCTCTCCCTGGATCACACATTTTATGCCATTTTAAAAATTAGACCATTTTGCATTTGCCACTGAATCCTCCAATTTAAAAATAGTTGAACATCAGTGAGTTGAATATACAAGTGGATGTCTAAGAAGCAGGTTACAGGCTGTTAACAGAAAATATTTCCCAATTCAATGCCACGCTGGCCACTTACACTGTCCAATGTCAGATTTTAATCAATCGCTAAACTTGATGACCTCTATTGACCTCATTTGCATATGGCACACACAAACGTATAGATTGGCCTAAGACAAACATTTTGATGGGTCATTCACTTACCTGTGACCATTATGTCCATAGTTATGGCCATTTCTGTTTCCCAACCCCACAAAATGGCTTCACCAATGTTTAATGCTATAACAAAGTTCAACATACCAGCAATGGTATTGAGTCCCTATATTTTCACTGTTATCATCTAAAATTTAGGTAAAATACTATAAATTATATACAATTTTGTCTGTTTTTTGGTGAGGTGAGTGCAAAGTGAACCCGCTCAACCCACGGACTAAATAGGCTTGTCAAACCATCCTTACCTAAAATCACATCGGAAAATATCCAATTTTAGGTCGAAATCTGACCAAAATGTGGCCACGCTTATGAGATTAGTATTCTTTTGTCAAAAATAGTTGTTTTTAGGACTCAGAACCTTCATAGATATAAAATGATAAAACGAAACTGATAATTCGAAAAAATCTGATTTTTGTCTGAAGTAGAACCAATAAGACTGCTATTTTTGGACTCGGCACTACTTTTTCCATGATATAGGCTCGTGAAACTTCTCTTACCTAAAACACGAGAGCAATTTTATTTGTATTCCCCAAGGAAAGTAACCAATTTGGGGGAATTACGAGTCCAAATGTATGCCACATTGATGATATTAGTATTCTTTTGTCAAAAATAGTTGTTTATAAGATTTAGAAAGTTTCAGAAATATAAAATAATTAAAACTGACAATTTGAACAAATCAGATTTTCATTTTGGCAATTTTGGGCCGAAAAATGGCAATTTTGTCTTACCAATAAGACTACTTTTTATGGACGTAGCACCACTTTTTCTATATAATAGGCTTGTCAAACCTCCCTAACCTAAAAGTCTGATTAACGACCTGTATCTCTTGGAGAATTTCCTTTCACTGAACAGATACGTCAAACAATCAAAATTAATGTTGTCTTCCCTACGAGTTTGTATTCGGAAATTATCGGATATGTTCGTAAAATTTATCAGTTAATACTAATATAGAAGTCGGATGAAACGTAGATTAAGATGTTGTAACTTACTTTTAAAGCCGCCGTGGTAAGTAGATTTAAAAAAAATTGTTAAATAAAAAAGACTTTTTTCTCCATAAGTGAATACAAACCTTTTCCGTGTACAGAACGCCGAGCAGTTCCGATCACTGGCTCAATTGCGACGATGTATAATTTACACACAGCAAACTACATGCACTTTAGAATCCATACTTTGTGGCATTGTGACATAAAGCAGTTAAAGCATTTGCTTTACTGAAAATCACGACGCCTAACTACTGACGGCGTGTAGGCTGTGCTATTATAGTTTTATAATTATACTTCCCCAAATATGGGAATAACCAAGTAATTCCGTAACTCTGCATTGATTTATTTTTAGAAACCGGATCATCCCAATAGACAGGTAAGAATTTTGTTGATGTGCAATACAGTGTTAGCCGAGTCGTGTTTTATGTTTAGTAATAGTATCGGGTTCAGCCTTAAAGACATATAATCCGACGTAATTTAAGGGGCTAATTGTCTAGATATTGATTATGAATGAAACTTACATGCATTTGATGATAATTTTTTATGTAGTCCAAAATGGACGGGCTGCTAATTGATTATTAGTTGCAATAATCAATAAGCATTAAGTTCCTGAACTAATGCATTTGGGATACTAGTTCTCGCTATCATATCACACACGATGTTTTAACTGAACCATGGTAAAGGGAATTCCATGTCGAGTCGATTGGTTTTTTTCACATTTAAAATTTTCATATTTCAAGATAGGAAATTCACGTATTTTTTCTGTGAAACGATTTCCGTTGTCGGAATGTTCCGATAGAACGTCAGGAGATACGTCATTATAGATTCCTGCGTACTTCGTTATTGTGATAAGACGACATGGTTAAGTGTTACACTTATACAATACAGAGAAATACTGGTAAGGATTATTATTTAGATATTTTAATTTAATTTTTTTCGAAACAAAAAGTGTGAGTGAAAGTGATAATTATATAGGTGTCCACCCCTATCCAAAACAGTGTCCTACCCCTTCTCCCTCTCCTCGGGATTTACGCCCATGATCAGTGGCGCATCTACGTGTTAGTACCAGGTGCCAGCCGATATTTTCGGATTTTTAAAAAACTATTGTTATAACTTATTATTTATTTATTTAACGTTCATTAGGTCCCCTAAATGGATTTTCTGGATCTGCCACTGATTAAAGATAAAAAATAAAAAATAAATTGGACATATGGTTGTAGTTGAATTAAGTTTGCTAGTGCACAATACATATATACATTATGGAAACTGCATAATAACTATTATAAGAAATAATTCTTACCTAAAATGTTTAAATATATATATATATTGTTTCTTAATCTTTCCACATTTGATATTTATTGAAAACAGTTAGTAAATATCAGGGTAATTATGGTGACAGTTAAAACAATAATAAATAATTTTAAAAATAATAATGGGACCAAAAACAAATGGAGCGAAATAAATTGGTACGAAATGCAGATACAAAAATATTCAGACGTTTTGAAATAACGGCTAACTGGGAAATACCCGTCACGTGACTCAAAATATATATACGTCACACCTTCAACTGAAAAAAGCCGTTATTTTTTCTCGATGTATTGATCCATAACCATAATTTATTATTATTTTAAAAACATTGATAATAAGCGAAATGCACTGGTTATGTAAGTAGCGAAATGAAGAATTTCTATGAACAAATCAAATGTTTATATTTTAAATTAATTCTTTGTTTGGAAATCAATTAGGTTAAGGGTCTTTGGGACTATGTGTTTAAGAGTTGCAGGGCTTAACTTATTCATAGATCATGAAATGTAATGGAACGATATGAAGTTTGGCTTGATGGATTAGACTTAACAAATTAGGCTCTGTTAGAAGGCAGTTTTACTTGACAAGACTATATAGAGCAGATTATGGCTATATGTCAGCCATTCATCCAGGATTTTACTCAAAACTGAACAGGCGCGATTGGTCCAATTAGCTTATTTATTTATTTAACGACCCCCCCCCCCAGCACAAACATAAACATTGGCTATTGGGAGGGGTGGGGGGAGCCGATGTTTACTTTTGTGCTGGCTCTGTTTAGTAAATATATTAGTTTATAACTATGTAACATAAATACTGTAGAAAAATTGAAAAAAAACTGCATTGTAGGCCTACCAGTGCCACTAATTTGTTCAAAAACAAATACCGTCATACTTCCCTCCACCTATTTTTAATTGATATTAAGACTAGGTGTTTCCTCTTCTACCTTGCAATTACAAGAGAGGATACAAACATTTTTTAAGTTGGTGGATGGGTTGTTTGGTGGTGGTACACGTACCAACAAATAAACACAATATCAGAATTTAAGCTATTTATTTATTTTATTTTTCACAAATTGATTATAATTATGGTTACTACCTTTTTTATTTTAGCTTGACAATACAGAAATGGGTGAAGATATGACAACACTGCCAGAGATGGTTTTGGTAAACATTATGAACTATTTAACTCTTAATGATAGATACAGCTTATCACTTACGTGCAAGCGACTGAATTCTCTTTTTCACCACCCTTCTCTTTGGACATTCTTAGATCTGACACTCTCAGGGGGTTACTGTTGCTCCAGAATACCTACCAAATACCACCAAAATCCTATTTTTGATTCATCCATATTGGATAAAGATTTTAAAATAGTTGAAAAGTTTGGCAAACACATTCAACATGTAAAAATTATAACTTTAGGCTACTTCTTAGAATTTCCACCAGAATGGCCTCTTCTTTTGACAACCATGGTTGAAAAATGTCGCTTACAATCATTGACTGTGAAAGCAACAAAACTTATTCCAAATATTTTTAAACTAGAAGAATATGCTGTATCTGCCGCCAGTTATTTAACACCGTTGGTGAATTTGGTCAAATCAGCCAGACAGCTACATTCCTTTAGTCTTCTGTCATGGCCAGCTCGTATGGATGATCCAGATTGTATCCCAGGAGTCGACATCCTTCATTCATTACTAGATAACAAAGAAACTAGAAATTTAAAAGACTTACAGTTGTTTTGGATAGATGAAGCAGATGGATGGGTGGAAAGAAATCAAGATTTCCCAGCCCCTGAAGAAACAGTGACAATTGTCAAACATTTTGAAAATCTCACTCATCTAGCTTTGAGACTTCAAATGATCAGTGATGAACTTCTTGTAGAAATGGCACGATCACGAAGATCCAGATTCCAAAAGCTTCAGATACTGATAATCCAGTCAAGTCAGACACACAAGCATCAGTTTCCACTGTTATCACCAGAATCGTGGAAAATCTTAAGAGATCATTGCCAAGATTTCAGGGTCAACATTGTTGTCATGAATAGAGTGAAAAGTACTGACCTTGATGCTGTTTTGACACCGTCTATACCTTTAGAGAGTATAGTGTTTCTAGAACATTCTCGAATAGACGAGGATATAGTTACATTCATTGGTGATAGATATGCGGAGACACTGTTAAAGTTTGAATCTTATTGTGATAGTGTATCATATGACCAGGCACTTCTGAACATGATAAAAAATTGTACAAACATTACAAACCTCTTGTATTTTGGTCAGATTCATAACTCATCAGTTGTGAAATTGGCTCAACTCCAAGGAAACAAGTGGTGGAGTTTCAAGTTTTTGGAGTCTGCTATTGAGATACAAGACAAAGATCCAGACACAGTGGTGGGAACACGCCAGAGTGGAGAGCTCTTCTTGGTCAGTGTTCTGGAATTCCACGAAGACTTGCATCAGAGGAGGGCAGTTCTAGACCGTTTGAATGCGGATGTCAGTGAAATTGTTGGTTATAAATGGATACTAAGCTCAGATCGTGGATGGAAATCAGCATCATAAAAGGGGCATTTCATGGTATTTGGTCCATAACTATGAAAATTGAAATCATTAATTTAAATTTACATGGAAACTTTATATCATATGAAAGTAAGCATTCAAAGAGTCTTGAATATGACATTTTTTGCCATGTACACCATACCAGGGAGAATTTGTAAGCATTTTTTCAGCAAAAAAAAAGAAAATTGTGACAAACGTGACATTTTGTTTTCTTCAATATGTTTATGAAAATCTCTCAATAAAGAAAATCTTTAATATAGACATAGAAACCTTCTTACCCTTGTTACTTGTGCATGCAAATTTTGGTCATGAATTAAGTAATTATGGTAGTTAATTGATTTTTATAACTGATTTGAACTGTCACATCCGTCACATTTTGGATAAAAAGGTTTATTTTTCTCTCAAAGTAACCAAGTTAGAAAGAAAAACTCATGCTTTTTCGTACTTCTTTGTGTGTTTTTAAAAATGATGTATTTGATTTTGAAAAATCTTTGGTGAAATTGATTAAATCTTCAATTACATTTTGTGATGAATGTGACGTGGCATTTTGTTTTCTTCAGTATCTTTTTTGAAAATCTCATAGTAACGAAAATCTTTAATATAAACATTAAAACCTTCATACCTTTGTTACTTGTACATACAAATTTTGGTCATAAATTAAGTTATTAGTTAATTGGTTTTTATAACCAACGTGAAATGTCACGTCCATCACATTTTTGATATAAAAGTTTATTTTTCTCAAAGTAACCAAATTAAAAACAAAACCTAATATTTTTTCCTACTTCTTTACATTTTGTGATGGACATGACTTTTTTGGATGGATTGGATATGACACAAAAATATAAAATTATAAATTTCCCAAGATTTTGATTGATTAAATATATAATATGTCCTGTCACATTTTTATTGTAAAAGTGGGTGTGGGGGAAACATGATATTAGACTTTGTGATACACATTTGTCTATATATTTGATATACATATTGGTACAAAATTTAGGTGGATTAACGAGCTGTACTTAAAACTAGTCACAGCAGACAGTTCATCCATTTAAAGTGATTGTACTTACTGCATTTTCACACTGTAAGCTAAAACAGAATGTGTGATCATATTGATTTCTCAATAACAGTTTATAACTGCAAATCTTGTTAGATAGTTTTGCTCTAACTTGTAACCTTTATGAGATTCTGCCTTGAATTTGAGGTTTTGTCTCACATGAGTGAATTACTTACATTGTAAGTGTATATAACTATGTGCATGCATGTACATGTATGTTTAATGATTTCTTGGATTACAATGCCTATGCCTACCAGTTTATTGTCTTTAGTTGGGTTTGTAACCATGATAACTACTGGAAAGTTCCATGTACATTTGTACTTGCTGTAGTAATTCTGAGGTAGATTCATACATGTATAATACAGTCATCATGCCACAACCAGAAGCAAACAGACAGCATAAGTACAGACAAAGAGAAAACATTTCCCCTCAGAGTGTAGAAGAGATGGAATGAACTTTAAGAAAATTAACCTGCATTCCTACGTGAATAATGCATGTATGATATACCTTCTAGATTTAGTGTTGTGAACAAATAAAATGGCACTTGAAAGATCCATGCAAATAACATTGGAAAGGAACATTAAACTTTATTTTTTTATTTGCAGTTTTAATTTAGAGATACAGCTATTTCATAAGCTAAAGATGTTTCATTTCAATATGCATTAATCGACATTGATTACTTTAAATAGTATGACTTTTTCATAAAATTTGATCTAAATAATAAATTTCAGTCGGACCTTGCCTTTACAATGTAGATGTTGTTATCATTTTTTTGTATTTGTTTTTCTGTCATTTTAAGTGGTAGCTTTGTTGACTGACAAAATGTCATGTCCGTCACAGTATCTTTATCGATTAATTATTAAATTAAATCAACTGTCTGTTTATTTTCTTTGCATGCCACTGCAAAGCCACTTAGTAACCTAACAACATAATTCTTGCGATTTAAAATAGGAAATATATGAGAGCAGAGTTTATAGGTTGAACTTGAGCAAATAAAAACGGCTTCCATCACACATATTAATAAGTAAATTATTCCAAAAATAGAAGTACAAAATATATTTGTTCCTAGGTGTTGCAAACATACCTCATAAGGGTTTATATTAACACAAAACATAAAAAAAAAAGTATACACATTTTCATAGAAACAGTCTTATAGTGTTTAAATGTCATGTTCGCCACAAAAAAATTACCATGAAATGCCCCAAAATCAGATGATGTATTTCACATTATGAATCGCAAGAAGACTATGACCGAATACAGGCTTCTTTATACTTTTTCTTTCTTTTTTTAACTTGAATGTGAATGCCAGTGAAATCTTCAGTTATAAGTTTACTTCGTTCGTAAAGTGGATGGAAAGTTGGATCATAAGGGTAAAACATAGTGTTGTTGACTGACAAAACTGTGACAATACTTATGAACATGGTAAGCCTGTTGTAGGATTCGCTGACAAAACTGTGACAATACTTATGTACATGGTAAGCCTGTTGTAGGATTCACTGACAAAACTGTGACAATACTTATGAATTGGGTAAATCTGTTGTAGAGGTATTGACTGACAAAACTGTGACAATACTTATGTACATGGTAAGACTTGTAGAGTTACTGACAAAACTGTGACAATACTTAAGTACATGGTAAGACTTGTAGAGTTACTGACAAATCTGTGACAATACTTATGTATATGGTAAGACTGTTGTAGAGTTACTGACAAATCTGTGACAATACTTATGTACATGGTAAGACTGTTATAGAGTTACTAACAAAACTGTGACATTACTTATGTACATGGTAGGACTGTTATAGAGTTACTGACAAAACTGTGACAATACTTATGTACATGGTAAGACTGTTGTAGAGTTACTGACAAAACTGTGACAATACTTATGTACATGGTAAGACTTGTAGAGTTACTGACAAAACTGTGACAATACTTATGTACATCGTAAGACTGTTGTAGAGTTACTGACAAAACTGTGACAATACTTATGAATGGGTTAAGCCTGTTGTAGGGTTATTATACTTTAATAATGATTTGGAATACATAATCAAATGGATATGCTTTCACAGATGTCATGGTTCAATAAAATATTTCTACTATTCAGTTAACGTTTTTGTTGCTGGTATCAATTATATATTTAATTTGAAACACCCTTGGTTTTTTTTCTTTCAAATACGTTTTGGATTATGTTTATCCCCAGGTGATTTCAATAAATGCCATACCGTAAGAATCATAAACTAAAATTCAGTAGGCCCTGGTCATATTAAATCCCTGTTGACATTATGTTCATCAGTGCAATTAAAAACCAGATGGATTCTACTCAATTTGATCCGAGACAATCATGTCAAATCCCTTCTCAAAAACATGCATACGGTAATGATCTGCAACACATTTGCAGGGGTTGAATTTCAGCAAAGCACCGAACCATTCACTGTGCCTCCCTGGTCCTTTACCACAAAGCCCCCTAAATTTCACTTCTAACGAAGGCAAATATTGTCGTGCCTGTTTTTCCTGCTTGTCCTATAGGAAACTCACATTTGCCATTATGCCCCCGATGTGTCCTAAAAATTGCCTGGTACTCTCTTGATTCCTAGGAATCCAAGGCAATAATCGCCGTGCCCACCCCCCCCACACTGTTCTACCCCTGCATTTGCCATCACACCCCATAAATGTTTATGTTTGCAGCCATCTCTATCACACCCCATAAATGTTTCCGTTTGCTGCCTTTTCTCTATCACACCCCATAAAGGTTTACATTTGCTGCAGTCTCTATCATACCCCATTAAGGTTAACGTTTGCTGCCATCTCTCCATCACACCCCATAAAGGTTTACGTTTGGTGCCTTCTCTCTATCACACCTCATAAAGGTTTACGTTTGCTGCAGTCTATCACACCCCATAAAGGTTAACATTTGGTGCCTTCTCTCTATCACCCCATAAAGGTTTACGTTTGCTGCAGTCTCTCCATCACACCCCATAAAGGTTTACATTTGGTGCCTTCTCTCTATCACACCCCATAAAAGTTAACATTTGCTGCCATCTCTCTATCACACCCCATAAAGGTTTACGTTTGCTGCTATCTCTCTATCACACCCCATAAAGGTTTACGTTTGCTGCTATCTCTCTATCACACCTCATAAAGGTTTACGTTTGGTGCCATCTCTCTATCACACCTCATAAAGGTTTACGTTTGCTGCAGTCTCTCTTTCACACCCCATAAAGGTTTACGTTTGCTGCCATGTCTCTATCACACCCTATAAAGGTTTACGTTTGCTGCCATCTCTGTCACACCCATAAAGGTTTACATTTGCTGCCATGTCTATCACACCCTATAAAGGTTTACGTTTGCTGCCATCTCTGTCACACCCCATAAAGGTTTACGTTTGCTGCCATCTCTGTCACACCCCATAAAGGGTTTACGTTTCATGCCATCTCTGTCACACCCATAAAGGTTTACGTTTGCTGCCATCTCAATAACACCCCATAAAGGTTTACGTTTGCTGCAGTCTCTCTATCACACCCCATAAAGGTTTGTTTGCTGCCATCTCTCTATCACACTTCATAGAGATTTGTTTGTTGCCTTCTCTCTATCACACCTCATAAAGGTTTACGTTTGCTGCAATCTATCACACCCCATAAAGGTTTACGTTTGTTGCCTTCTCTCTATCACACCCCGTAAAGGTTTACATTTGCTGCCATCACACCTCATAAAGGTTTACGTTTGCTGCCATCTCTATCACACCCCATAAAGGTTAACATTTGGTGCCTTCTCTCAATCACACCTCATAAAGATTTGTTTGCTGCCATCTCTCTATCACACCCCATAAAGGTTTACATTTGCTGCCATCTCTCTATCACACCCCATAAAAGTTTACGTTTGCTGTCGTGTCTATCACACCCCATAAAGGTTTATGTTTGCTGCCGTATCTCTATCACACCCCATAAAGGTTTACGTTTGCTGCCGTATCTCTGTCACACCCCATAAAGGTTTACGTTTGCTGTCGTGTCTCTATCAAACCCCATAAAGGTTTAGGTTTGCTTCTGTGTCTATCACACCCCATAAAGGTTTACGTTTGCTGCCATGTCTATCACACCCCATAAAGGTTTACATTTGCTGCCGTATCTCTGTCACACCCCATAAAGGTTTATGTTTGCTGCCGTATCTCTGTCACACCCCATAAAGGTTTATGTTTGCTGCCGTATCTCTGTCACACCCCAAGATATCAACACTACCCAAGGCAATAACTGGTGTAACAGAATATTAGTTCCCCTGAATATTCGCTCAATATTTGTTTACCTATGGGAACGAATGTTGTTGCCCACCTACGAATACTTGTTCCCCTACTATAAATTATAATTTGTTTCCCACCTATGAATCTTTGTTCAGCCACTATAATTTGTGGTGTTTAACATCCTCAAGCTACAAGTAGTTACACAGTGATGAATGAAAGTAGAACAAAGAAATTGTCAACAACAATCTCTTTGATCAAGGAATCATAAAGTAAATATCAATGTATGTATACTCAAATATTTTTAATGATTTACATTTTTGAGGGGGGGGATGATTCAACATTTTCATAATTTTACTCAAAGAGTACCTTCAGCTATACCTCACTCAAATTGTTACATGTACTAACAAATTTATGATTCAGTTTGTGAGAGAAAAAAATTCACTAGTGATTTCAACAATTTGTTTGAAAAAACTGCATTTCACATGGGGGTGGTTAGGCTATGAATATAAGTTCTGGGGGGAACAAATATTCTCT